>SNQJ01S0155754.1:0-18988 GCA_010110895.2 Picea sitchensis | reverse complement strand
AGAGAGAGAGAGAGAGAGAGGACAAATTTTGAACCCAAAAATGTGTAAGCACAAAATATATAGATACTTCCTACTTGTAGATATGTAGATATGTCATTTCTCCATTTTTTTTAATTTCGAAAGTTCCATGTCTGAAACCCATAACTTTTCCAAAACTTGTACCTTTTTCCACATTCCATGTGACAAATATTTATTTAGATTTTAGTCACAATTATTGGCTAGAGAGTTTAGGCATGGAAACATATTTCCCTATCTAACCAAAACCTATTTCCATACAAGATTGCTTATAGTAAGAAAAAAAACAATAATGTTTTTGGAAGCTTTTGGGATTATTTCTTAAAGTCGTATATGGAAACTATGTAAACCCTGGGAAACATTTTACAAACATTTCCTAGCAAATTTAAGCATTGGAATATAATTTCACTGTAAAACAATTTTTCTTTTTTAAATTACATTTAAATGGGTCATACAATGTAGATATTGAAAAGAAATTAAAAAAAAAAAATCGAATTGACACACAACCCAGGGTTGTAATCCCAAGGGTTAATTCAAGTGGTTTGACTTGCCATGTCAAATTCATACTGGCCAAGGTGGTCATAGAGTCGAACCCACCATGGTGTATTAGGGTGAAGTATACATATACAGTAACATCATTTACCCTAAGTGCCATCACAGAATGTGAGGAATTATTTGGAGGGTTTCCCCAAGGAAATTTTCCACATAAACACACACAAACACATATCCCAACATTGTGTCCTTCAGAGTTAGGTCAAGTAGTTTTACTTTCCATGCCAAAGTCATATTGGCCAAGGATTGCATGAGGTCGAAGCCATCTAGATCCTTCGGATTAGGCATACATGTTATACAAAATGTTGGGAAATATACATCCACACTAAATCTAATATGAAAGAGAAGACAAATTTAAACAAGAAAGTAAATGACAAACACGTTACAAAGAGATTTTACCCTGGAAACCCAAATGGGAAAACCAACATTCCTTAAACGTCTTTCTCTCTTGTTGTCTTATTCATTTAGAATAAAAAGTTACATGACTAACCTTGGTCTAAACCTAAAACACAATCGTCATCATACTCTCTTGCTTTACACAAGAACAACCTTATAGCCAATTTGGCTTACATCTACATGATCAACAATCTCTAAAGTTTAATCAACTTAATACAATTACAATGTGCCTTATTTATAGGATTTACAGCATGAAAAACCCTAAATCATGTCACCCAAAAATAGTTACAGATCCATGCAGATGATTGACTATAAATCCCATGAATCTCGAGATTTTATTAAAGTCGACTTCAGTCGGTTGCCACTCGACCTCCTGATGACCTCTTGTCGGCTAACCTTTCAACTCGCTCGTCAATCACTTTGACTTAGACTTCCCTAATCGATCACTTCGACCTTCGACTTAACCATCAACTCAACTTAACTCATCGATTGATTCTTCACCTAGTCTATCCACCTCGATTGGACAGTTGGATGATTGTTCTATCACTGCAAAGAATATAAAAGATCAACATTCTCCCACTTTTTGTCTTATTTTCTCATACAAGAGAAAATGAACATCTTCTCACTGACACAGGGAAACAATGCCCATTGTCTCTCTACAGCAAGAGAACTTCACAACACTCATAGACTTGGTCAAAGAGTTTACAATTTTTTCCAACATGTCTACTTTCTCCAACAACAACTTGTTTCTTCCCACCATGTCTCTCACGAAATGGTATTATACATCAATATGCTTCGTCCTAAAATGATAAGTTGGATTCCTTGACAAAAATATTTCGCTTTGACTGTCGCATCTTATCATCATCGCTCTCTACTCAAACCTGATTCCTGAACACAATTGATGCAACCATACTACTTCCTTATTTCCATAAGTGACTACCATGTATCCAGTTTATGTTGTAAGCTACGACCGTATGTCGCTTACTCATCTAATTTATTTCTCCACTATACATCTCGAACAGATATTCATTGGTCAACATTCGTCGATCCATGTCTCCAGCCTAGTAGACATCAACAAATCCATGTTCATTTACATCATTGTCAGTTTCAAGCCTCCCTTGGTAGCATATAGCATAATATTTTGTGCCACGCAAATACCTGAACACTCTCTTGACAGTGGTTCAATGCTCTTTCCCAAGTGTCGACATGTATCTGCTCAATACTCCCACTATATGAGAAATGTTTGTTCGAGTGAAAACCATCACATACATTACACTACCAACAACACTTGCATAGGAAACACATTCCTTGTCCTCTATTTATTCCTATGTCTTTGGACAATGTTCATCAGTTAGCTTTCCTCCCACAGGAATTGACACCTTGACTAGTTTGCGATCCTACATGTTGAAATGTTTCAAAACTATTCCAATGTACTTCCTCTAATTCAACCAAATATTTCTAACTACTCCATCTCTCTTGATCTCCATTCCCATAATGAAGTTTTTTGCATCAAGATTCTTCATGTCCAACTTGGAGGATAGATGTTTATCCACCTCCTTTATTGTGTCCATGCTATTTTCGACCAGCAACATGTCATCAACATACAATATTACATGTATGAAACACCCACTTTCTTCATTGGAATACACACAGTGATCAACCTTGCTTCTCACAAATCCAAAACTAAGGATGCATGTGTCAAAATTTCAGTACCACTTCATTGATGATTTATTTAGACCATAAAGGGATCTTTTCAACTTGCACACTAACTCTTTCTTTCCCTTTACTTCAAATCCTTCAGGTTGTTTCATTTATATTTCTTCTTTAAGGTCCCCATGTAGGAACATTGTTTTCACATATATTTTTTCTATTTCAAGATCGAATGTTGTATCGAGAGACATTAGTACTCTAACAGAAGTTAATTTTACAACATGGGAAAAATATCACAAAAGTTGAATCCTTCAACCTGGGAATATCCTTTTGTTACCAGTCGAGCTTTGAATTTCTCGACTTGACCTGTTGCATTCATCTTTTTCTTGAACACCCACTTGCTATCGATGGGTTTTACTCCACTAAGTAATTCGACCAAATCCCTCGTCTCATTCTTGTGCAAGGATTCCATCTCTTCGACCATGAAGTCCTTCCAGAGTTTACCCTATATTGAGTCGATTGCCTCCCTAACCGACTTTGGCTCCTTGTCAGTGGAAGATAACACAAATGTGGAATGGAAATTGAGTAGACTATACCTTTCAATTGGTTTTCTTACTCGTTCAGACCTCCTTACAACTAGAGTCGGTTGTTCCACCTCTTCATATGAATCAATGGACTCATATAAATCATTTTCTTCATTCCACAATTCAAACCTCACTACTTGACATTTTTTCAAGCACAACTTTAAAGATCTCTGACTTACAACTCTCACTAGACCCATGGTTTAGTTCTGATCCAAGATCTGCTCAAATCTCGCTCTGATACCACAAGTATCAAAAAGAATTAGCTTGGATCTGATACCATATGTTGGGAAATATACATCCATACTAAACCTAATAGGAAAGAGAAGATATATTTAAACAAGAAAATAAATTACAAACACAGTACACGAAGATTTTACCCTGGAAACCCAAACGATAAAACCAACATTCCTTTAGTGTTTTTCTCTCTTGTTGTCTTATTCATTCAAAATAAAGAGTTACATGACAAATCTTGGTCTACACCTAAGACACAATTTTCATCATACTCTCTTGCTTTACACAAGAACAACCTTGCATCCAATTCGGCGTACATCTACATGACCAACAACCTCTAAATATTGATCAACTTAATACAATCACAACACACCTTATTTATAGGATTTACAACATGCAAAACCCTAAATCATGGCGCCCAAAAACGGTTACAGATCCACACAATGATTGGCTACAAATATCGTGAATCCCAAGATTCTATTACAATCGACTTCAATAGATTTACCATTCAATGTCCAATAGGTCTTCAGTCAGTTGCCACTTGACCCCCTGATGACCTCTTGTCGGATAACCTTTCGACTTGCCCGTCAATCACTTCAACTTTCTTGGTCAACCACTTTGACCTTCGACTTAACTCATCGGTCAATCCTTCACCCAATCAATCCACCTTGACTAGACAGTCGGATGATTGTTCTATCACTGCAAAGAATATAACAACCCAACACCAACGACTTTTACCTCGGGTGCCATTCACAGATATGAGACCCCTAGAAGGTTTCCCCAACTTCCAAGGAAGTTTTCCATATATATATATATATATATGTAGAGAGAGAGAGAGAGAGAGAGAGAGAGAGAGAGAGAGATCGATCCTAGTGTTGAAAAAGCTATGGTTTATCTTGATTTTTTAGAGTTTTGTTGACTTTTCACTAATTTTCCAATTTCTCAAGTTAATGATACCTACCAATTTTTTGTTGATGTTGAATTGCGCAACATTGACATGTCCTTCCTACTCATATACAATTTCTCCATTTCCTAGAATTTTAGATACGGGAAAAAGAGCATAATCGGTTGCAGACTAATGAGCAAATGTAGAATGCAAATAGATTAATGAGATAAATGTTCAAAAATTATCTCGTTGTACGCTAAGATTGTATACTTGATGTTTTTTATTTTAAAATATTTATACAATCACAAGAGAGATCGTGTAATACCCGAATTTTGACCCCTAGATTATGAATGTATATGTAATGATGAAATGGAAATACACCAAACATATGTGACTTTGTAAATATGTACATTTGAATATAATATGAATACTACAAATGTTGTAGATGAAGAAGTAAAACAAAAGGGGGCTACGAGTCCACAAGAGAGGAAAGAAAGGGGACTTAGGGGCTAAGTGAATAATATCATTTTATTGTTGCTTCTTAAATTTGTAACCTTTGCTTTATGATTATCCTAAGTCCTTCTATCATGAGATTCATTGCTAAAGTGAGATATGTGGGCTTCCCATAAGGGCACATGCTCTTATGTTGCCATGCAAACATAAAATATGGTTTTCTAGAATGCAAGTGCATTCTCGTTCATTTTTTCATTGGACTTTGTTTTCTAAGCTTATGTTGCCATAGTATTGTTGTCATGAAATTATAAGAAATTTCTACAATGAAACTATGAGAAAAATATCACTGATTTTATGGGTGTTGTTGAGATAAGTGAGGAAATTAATCATAGTTGAAACTTCCCTTGTTCCCAGCAGTAGAGATTCCCTAGCCAACCTGTGTTGGATCACTGAAGGGAAGTGGGATACCTTGAGGGACTATTTAGTAGTGAAGAGAATCTCATTCCTGGGGTTGTGTGTGCTAAGGGGGAAGAGGGACTAGTTGATTTGGGAATGTTGTAGTGGGAATTTGTCTTGAAAATTATGGGAATTGGATTGTGTGAGAGAAACTAGAGCCAATCCATAAGAAATCGCCCTTATGGGTTCATAGCCTCGACTCGGACGTGGCCTTTGTGACAGAGAACATACGTGTTACAGAGAGCTTGTCGTAAGGTGGAACGTTTCTTTTTTTGCAGATAGTGAGTGGATAATTCTCAAAAAGATATTGTATGATTTGCTTTCACTTAAATGAAATTAATTAATCATATGTGAGATGAATTGCATTATATGACTTGCATTTCTAATTACATATTCATAAGTTTAATTATTGTTTAAAATTGTATTAAATTTTCCAATAGAATGAATGTATGGTGCACTGGGTATGTTATAGAGCAAGTCTCACCGGATCTCTTGTGAAACAAATAAACAAATACTAATTTACAATATTATGGTGAACAATCATTAATATTTATAACATAATGGCAATTTTCCTTTGTTGCTAGTGGTTAAGGATTATTGTGTTGTGGGTTGCCATCCTTAGAGTTGTTGGAGTGTGCCTTCCAAGGATGGGCATTGGGCTTCAAGGTTGTGCCCTTGAAATCCATATTGTTTCCTCCCCACTCAAGTGAAAGTGTCTGCACATTCTATGTGAGATGATGCATGAGCTCTGGGAAGACGAGCAAAGACTCAACAAAAATCCAATACGCAATGGATGGTAATTGGCTTCACTACCCACTAGATATTGAGTGTAATATCGATGTTGAGTATGCATGCAGTGAAGATCCTACAAGGTACTCAAAACTATTGGCACTTGGGAATATGATGTGCCGTATGTAATCACTTACCCTCTTAAGGTCCGATAGACCATTTAGGTCTTAGTGGACGTTAATCATCATCATCATCATCAATAGGAGGATGTTTTTATCCAAATGAGATGGCTTATATAGTTTGGCCTCGAAAACATTAATGACATTGAATGCCCAAGTGCGTTGGAAGATCTAATTCGAATGCATTTTTTCCCACTTGTTGAATGATAGTGTAAGGGTTGTAACATAGGGGAAGGATTTTGTGATGCTTCTAATTTTTGAACCACTACTTACTCAAATGGAGCTAAATATGATCACCACCCTGCGATGGAGTGGGTAACCGATGGTGATCATGGAACTCCTACTTAGCTTGGCATTGTTGCAATGCAGTGTGAACTTGGAAATGGATATCTCCAATGTGCTAAACAAAGGTGGATCCTTGTTGTTTTTCTAAACCCTAATGGGAAGACAACACTAGGAGTAAAGAGACTAGTAATTCATAAGGGGTGAGATTTTGAGACCCGTTGCAAACTTTAAATGGAAAATGATCAATGGAAGCATGCACTACCCAACTATAACTATGTTGTATGATATTAAGGTAGGTGTCCCAATGTTTGTTGTAGTTGAATTGAGTGCGGAGAGCATGGACCAAGGTACCACTGACAACTTTAGTTTCATTGTCGATTTGGGGATAAAAGGAAGTAGAATATCTCAATTGGTAACCTAAAAGTTTCCATATCGTTTTCAAAAGTGGCTAAGAAATGGGAAGTCTTGATAAAAAATAATGTAGTGGGAGGCCAAAAGGAGTCTAGACGTGTTGAAAAATAAAGAAACATTTTGGGAAGTTTCAATAGTCTTAGTGCAAGGGATGAAGATGGTCATCTTTGAAAACTAAAAAACAATGACAATAATGCAGTGATGTTTGTGAACGATGGGAGGACACTGCTAATAAAATCCATGGAAATCAATTCCCAAGGCTAAGAAGGGATAGTGAGAGGCTAGTAGAGGACATGTTTGCAATTGGAACACTTGGTGTAGCTACAAGAAACACATCAATGGATAAAGTCATCTACACATCTGTGCATGGATGGCCAATAAAAGTAGCACTACAAGTGATGGAGATTATTCTTGAGTGTCAAAATGCCCATTGTATGTCGAGGAATGGGATTCCTTATGGAGGATCAAGCAATCTAATTGGCAGGGAACACAAAGTTGGTTCAATTAGTATAACTAGCCATTGTGAAGAGAGAAGTATAAGAAGGGTCTATGATTAATGGTGGTAGGGTTCTAAAATGCTTGCATCACAAAGCTAAAGAAAGGTTAAGAGGTGTACAATTTCTCCCAATTTTCATAGGTTTCACACATGCTCAAAATGTGCATGGAGTGCATTGGAAGGGTGACTAAGCATGTCAACCATTTTGTTAGTATTGTCTTTCTTATATTTATTGAATAAATGAAATTATTGTACATATGAAGCCCACTTGAAATGATTTTTTTCTTGCAACTTAGACAAAGAACTCAAAAAAAGAGAGGATGATGATCTATGTGCAAGATGATCTCCTTACCGAGAATATAATGCCTCTATTGTTCCAACGCTTGTACCAAATTTCTTGTAGCTTAAGGAATACAAATATTTGTCACTGCATAGGTGTTACAATTGAGTTTAGGCTGCAGAAAGAGTCTCTGCATGGTAAGAAATTGAATGTTGTTCCTATTTAAGTACGACACCTATGGAAAATTGAGATGCATCTATCTCAATCTCAAATCACTATTGTAAATATGAAAGGCAAAGAACTAGCTCTGCACACAATGTTAATTTAAGTTGCTCAAAAGATTCTTGTGCTGCTAGGGGCCAACTAAAAGATTTGAGGTCAAAGAGCTAATGTAAGAGAAGCAAGATGAGAGAAATATTTGATGAATTTTGCAGTAATTGGGGCCACCAAAAAAAAAAAAAAAATCAGTGTGGGAAGTAGGAATGGGTGGGCCATTGGAGAGAACAACTTTTGAGTAGACATACTTATCAATTAGAAGCAAGTGGGAGATGGAAATTTAACCAAAATAGGATTTCTTTAGTTTGACTTGTAGTTGATGAGAGTGTGGGTCAAGTTTAATCTACACATGCTAGAGATGGTTGTCCCAAGTATGGGTAAAGATAAGGGTATCATCAAGGTATACCACAACAAATTTTCCTAGATGCAACCTTAAAATATCATTAATAATCCTCATAGATGTAGTTGGGGCATTGACAAGACCGAAATGTATCAAAAACCATTCATACAAACTAGATGTAGTTGGGGCATTGACAAGACCGAAATGTATCAAAAACCATTCATACAAACTTATTTGGTTTTGAAAGCCAATTTATAACTATCACATGACTCCATGTGCAACTGGTGATAACCAAATGTGATGTCCATGTAGGTGAAATATCAGACACCCTTAAGTTGATTAAGCATGTCATCGATACATGGCAAAGGGTATCGATTATTTATTGTAATTTATTAAGGACTCAATAATCTATGATGAGGCACCATTCTTCTTTTTCTTTATTGGGAATGATAAATACTAGGGAACCACAAGGAGAAGAACTTAGTTGAATGCAACCTTCATTGATGAAAGTTTGAATTTGTTTTTCCATTTCAACGTGCTCTACGAGGGAGAGGCAATAAGATGGAAAGTTAGGAAGGACGACATTAGGAATGAGATCAATAGAATGATGGATGAGATAGGGTGGGGGAAGGCCCTTAGGCCCAACAAAAACATTGGTGTGGGTATCCAAAAGAGCTCGTAGGGTAGGTGGGGGAAGCTTGTATACATTATCCTTTTTGGGTTGTTGAACCAAGCATAAAGTAAGACATCGACTGAAGGTTGTTTGGAAAACAACAATTGTGACAATAAATAGATGGTATGTATGAGAGGGTGGTGGTGGGGAAACATACATGCGAGCATGTAGCTCTAGAGTATAGGTATTATGTATCCCATCATGAATAGCACTGCAAGAAATCTGATAGGGACACCCTAATAAGGTTGGCACAATCCAAATGCACCACATCACAATCCACAGTCAATGTAGGGGGAAATGGCAAAGGTGATCTGACAACGTTTGGTGATGAGGATCAAAGTGTCATGATTGTTCATCCAGCCAATGTGGTGGGGTTGAAGGTGAGGTGTGGTGCAAAGATGGAGCTCAAGGGTATAAGGTTTTGTTCACACACGTTATCAATAATAAGATGGGCCATGTGTCATTTGATTTGGCAATTTTGATGAAAAAGTGAGGAGCTTGTAGTTGGTGTAGAGGTGACCAATGTTATCAAAACCATACTAGTCACCAAACTAGTGGACCCTAGGAATCGAAACCAAAAAAAAACAAGAAAAACAAACAAACAAACAAACAAAATACATTAAATATTCAAATTTTGTGATAAAAAATTGTATTCACATACATCCATGTGAATCCAAACCATTAGACACATATGCAAAGTTTACACATGTATACTCATGTATATATAAACTTCAAAGGGTGCATATAACCAAAATAGAACCAAGTGCAATTCATATCTGAACCAAAATATATAAACAAAGAGGCTCTACATGTTCTCTAAAGTCCAAAAAACTTCCTGCTACAACAAATAACTGTGTATCATCAAAATCATTGCCTCTACTAAGATCCTCGTCATCAATAACACCCTTTTCCCCCTCCTCTAGGCTCTATCCTTTGCCTCTACCTCAATCCTCCAAGGAAATTAGGGGACAGCCTCTAATTTTGATGAAACTATGTAACCCAAGCATTAAAATAAGGTAGAAAAAGATTTACATGCCTAATTAGTGACTTTGTTTGAGTGAAGGGTACATTTTTAGTAAGGTCATGATAGAGGAGTTCAATAAGTAGCATCACCAACATTGAGAAACATAAAGGGCTTGAAGCTCTTGATTAAATGTCGATCCCATACCCTCATACATGATAGAATCCAATAGAAATGTTGCACTCCCATGGTCTACCAATCTTGAAATCCTAAAAATTGTTAAGTCCGTTTAATTCTAAATAGGATTTGAAATTTTACTTCCATATGAAGTCCGATGAGGGCGAAACCACTCAAACATCTTTAAACAATTAATGAAAATGTTAAAAATTTAAGTAAAATGATATAAAAGGAAAAATAAAGGAGAATGTCAACTTTTACTTAAAGAATTAAATATTCCAATAATTATCAGGGTGACAAACTCAAGGTCTATGATTCAATTTTTATTTTTATTTTCTTTTATTTTCTTTTTTTTCGGTGGTCAATTTTGTGGTCCCTTGCATCGACATAAAGATTTGTCCAACACTGGCCATTTCCAATTTATACCCCTTATTTGAACCAGTAACCCTTGTAAGTTCAAGTAAGGGACACTCTTCAGTGGGTGTAATAAGGAAGATCTTAGCCTTTTTGCAAGATTTCAAGGCATGACAGTCGCCTATGTCGTGTGGTGTAGTGGAAAGCACGAAATTTGGTGTTGCATGTGGAAGAGGTTTTGTTCACACGCATTGTCAATAAGTGGTCAATAATAAGTTGGGTTGTGTATTATTTGATCTAGCAATACATTTGATGTGGAAGTTCTGATAAAAGGGCGAGCAATTTGTCACTGGGGTAGAGGTGGCCATTAAACCCAAGTTGGCAATGGGGGTGGAAGGGTTATCAACATCAATGAGATCAGATTCAGGTTGGGGAGGCTCTTCAATGGGTGTAGTAAGCAAGATCCTAGCCTTACAAAGATTTCAAGGAATGACAATCCATTGTGTCATGTGTGGTGGTGCAGTGGAAAGCATGGAATTTGGTGTTACATGTGGAAGAGGAAGAAGCATTGGGGAAGGGTGAAATTCAAAAGTTTTGGCAAGTGGATAAGAGGGGCATCTGATGGAATTTGTCTTTTCCAGGGCTAAAGCATGCTGAAAGGCCTCATCGAGAGTAGTATTTTGAAACAAAAGAATATCATGTTGCAAAGAAGGTAGTACACCAGAAGTAAAATTGGCAATAAGTACCCCTTTAACATTAGTGATGTGCAACAGAGTCCATAGCTTGGAAAAGAGTTCAATGCACTATTGTACTATCTGCCAAAATGTTTGTCACAATTATAACCAATGTGAAATAAAGCCCTTCAGTACGTTGGGGGGTAGAAGCGTGCACAAAAGGTTATAGCAAAGGCACGCCAAGGCCCTGCAACATCATAATTTCGGTCAACCACCAAATGAAGGCTCGCCAAGGAGTGGTGTGCAAACCATAATTTCTGCATATACTCATGCCACCAATCTAATGCATTGTCTTCCAGATGTTGCATAGCATGTTTTAATGTCTTGACATCGATACATGGACGTGTCTATTGGATTAGAGTCTCTCAACTTCTTCAGATCTGTCATTATGGGAGTTTGCCATGGATTTGCAATCATACGCTTCTTCTGTCATAGGAAGTTTTCACCACGCTTTTGTTGTACATGAGAGGCTCTGCGCCAAGTTGCTTGATTCCATACAAGGTCTTCTTCTATCTGGATACATGGGTTTCTTTCTGGTATACCTCAAAACCTTGAGGTTGCTCTACATATGCTTCTTCTTCAATTACTCTGATGAGAAGAATAGTCTTTTCATCCCTCTGATGTAAAATCCAACCCATGGATACTGCAGGAGATATAATGGCTCAGGTAGAGGTATAATTAGTTATTGGAACAAGTTGTCATCATAGTCTTCTCCCTCCTTCTAGGAGAACCCTCTAGCCCGAAATCTCGCCCTGTATCTATCAAAGCTTCCATTTATAAGTCTTCACGGATTCTTCAATGGATCATATCATTGGGGACTAGCTCCCTCCTAATCTTGGCTTCATGCCTAAATGAGCAATATGTAGAACTTCATTGTTTTTATTCTGAGACTGCATGTTTATGCAATCAATTCCCTTTATATGAGAGAGTCCATGCTTTCGTCTATTGCATCTCTCTTTGCTTTCTGCAAAGTGTAACAAACTTGTTCTGGTTTCCTTTTGATTACTGACTTCCTCCCAATCTGACTTCCTCTGAGTCTCTTTAAGTTTGTTTCTATCTGTTATGATTGTTGCCCATATGGTAGTTGTTGCAAGCACTGTATCATCCTTATGAACTTCTTCTATGACAGCTTCCACAAAGATTATTCATCAAGGTTTATCAACATATTTCACAAGGGTATCTGCCTGGAACAAGACAAGAAACAAAAGAAAGATCCAAGGCAATATGTTTATGATAGTAGATCGAAACAAGAATAAGGACAAGGATAGAGGCAACTGCTACAAGCGTGGAAAGACATCTTCATGATAGCCTTCATGAAATAACCCACCTGAGACAACAAGAACAACAATATTTCCGATACAACATCTTTTATATGAAGAATAGTTTCTTGATAGCATTACTAAGATGATCTTGTCTGAGAACAAGAACAAGAAATATCTCCTAGAGTAGGTGTTAGTTCATATTTGCAAATAAGTACACTAAGTAGTATAAGCTACTTAAGTGACAATAATAAAGATGTCAAACTTGATATGCAAACCTGGAGTCATTCTATTGTTCCACTTGAATTGCTTTTCTTCTTAGACAAGTATCTTTTCTGGCCTATCCCTTAAACTTAAAACAATATGCTTTCTTAACAAAACATTGAGTTAAAGAATACAATCTCAACCTTAGAAGATCTTGACTAAAGTCGGCTTATAACTTTTACTAGAAGTTCATAATGCCATAATAGTCAGAGATATATCAAGTCAAACATGGAGAGTGCATTGATCTTTTGAATGCACTAAATCCAAGATCACTGCTTTGGACAAGATCCCTTGTACAATCCCTGCAAACAAACTCGTGCTAATGATACAAATTAAAAGAACATGTATAGGTACATACCTTTGTTACCCAACTGTGACAGTAAGCCTTAGAATGACTTTGTTGGATCAGAGGTTTAGCTACTAAAGGATTGGTAAACTTCATAATGTTCCTTTTAGTAGATTTCTCTTGGGCACAACATACACCTTCTTCATGCTAGGTCTTATGTCTTCATAATTGCCTTCTATTTTGACTTTTGACTGGTCAACCTTATTTTTTGACTTGGTCAAACATTGACTTTGACAAAAATTTCAAACTTGAAGTCTTGGCTTGTTGAGAGTACCAGGAGGTGCGCTAGGCTAGGGCGCACTAGGTTATCTAGGAATTAGGTCAAGCACTTCACTTAAGGTGCCGCAACACGATGGTTAGTTTCGTTGTTGCAACAAAATTCTAACTACAACTTAGCAAATCCCCCAATCTAGCTTCCAGTGGTTAGACTGTCTGAAGATAGTGTGGGCCCATAACTTGTTAGAAATAATAGGTGTGTTAGTTTCACCGTAGACAATATAGCAATATTGTCACCCAACCATAGGCACAAAAACCACCCCCGAGCACTTTAACCTTGACAAACAGAATAATTCTGGAAGCAAATAGCCAACCAAGGTAGCCTACCTTCCTCCAAAGCTAGTGTACCAAGCAAAAAGTCCAAACCATAACCAGGCAGAAAGTCCAACCATAACCAGGCAGAAAGTCCAACCATAACCAAAGATCAAGTCAACACTGCAGCAGTTGCAGCTCTCCTCTAGTCATGTGCACCACTTGTCCTTATGCAGTTGTGAGAGTGAGTGTGACAAATGAGCTCTAGCACCCTCTTTTTTATAGTCCTCCAAGTGACCTAACTGGGTCGACTTCTACTTCTAGAGGATAATAATTTAATATAAATTATTGTCTTGAGTCGATTTGTCCTCTAAGATTATTTCCTAACCTTCTAGGGTTTCTCTTGCTTCTCGGAATATTCTAGAGTCATCAAAGGTTACACGTAGAGGTTAATACCTCCCGCAGCTGCCATAATATCAACAGAAACCACCCTTGGAGCGCACTTTGAAAATTCGAGATCGCGCTCCGAGCAGTTTTGGGACACTCCCTAATGGTAAAAGTTGACATTTCCTTTATCTTCCATTTCTATCATTTTACTTAAGTTTTTAACATTACCATTAATTGTTTCAGGATATTTGAGAGTGGTTCCAACCTCGTTGGATTTCATATGGAGAAAGTAGAATTTCATATCCCACTCAAAATTCAACACACTTAACAGTTTTCATGATTTCAGGATTGATGAGATTGCAACATTTTCATTGGATTCTATCACGTATGAGGGCATGTGATTGGCATTTAATAAAGAGCACCAAGCCCTTATGTACCCCAATGTTGGTGGTGTTGATTGTTAAACTCCTTTGTCATGGACTTAGCAAAGATGCACCCTTCACTCAAACCAAAATCATTGATTAGGCATGTTAAGCTTTTTCTACTATATTTTAAGACTAAGATTAGGTAGTTTCATCAAAATTGGGTGGTGTCGACTGATGTCCCTAGAGGATCGAGGTAGAAGCGAAGGCTAGACAAGAGGAAAAGGATGAAGGATGATACTAATGATGTGGATCCCAATATAAGCAATGGTAGAACATTGCTTGTCATTTATGTTTGTCATTTAAATGTCCTTGCTTGTTTATTCATAATATTTTCTTTCAAAGTTTCAATATAACCATTAATATACTATGAAGTATGGATGGCATTTCTAACTTCATAATAATGTAGTATGCATCTACAAGTAGCACAAATATGCTTGTTTTCATATATTCTGCAGCTAATTTGTCTTTCTGCGTGTTTTTTTAAATATAAACGCAATATATATATATATATTAGACACTTTTGAGATGCTCCCTCTCGAGATTTTTAGAAAATGACACTCCCACTTCGCTCTACGCTCTGGCAACATTCTGAGTTTCTGATCCAAGAATATAATTTTCCCTATCCATAGGTCCAGCAATTCTAGGGAGAGAGATCTAGGCCCTGACTAGAGCACTCGGTGAGACTGTGCTTTGGTGATCAACTCGAGCAATGCTTGCTCTCAATGTTCTTGGGCCTCATCTCTACGTTCTTGGTTCTGCTGGATGTGGCACAAGTGTTCCATGAATCACTGCAGTAGATCAGCGCTATCTGCCATGGTGAAGAATGGCGCACAAGAAACAAAGGAATACTTTAGAAATGGCTTTGCAATGGGTGCACAAAAGGATCCTGGAGGCAATGGGTTCCTCTGGCCAGATCAGTCTAGCAGGCAATGAGAGGTCCTTAGGCTAAATCGGTGAGAGCGTGAACCTCTGAAGGGCTGCAGAAACCTGCTAGAACCACAAAAAATTTACAAAGCCAGGCTCGATGCTCTGATACCAATGATATGGTCAAGAGGGTGCAGTAGGTTGCAGATGTTAATGTGAAATGCAAAGAGATCGGTCAAACAAATGCTCAGAAATTGTTTAACTGTACAATTTATGTTTTGTATTATACAATATTTATAGTTACAAGGGAGATCAAATCTGACCAAATTTCCTCTGAAGCAAATAAACAAATATTATTTGGCAATCAAATGATGAGCAACCATTAATATTTACCACAGAATGGTGGTTTGTCTTCATTGCTGGTGGTTAATGATGATTCTTGATCTGATGCTCCCATCTTTTGAGCTGTTGGAGTCTGCCTTCCAAGGCTGGGCGCTGTGCTCCAAGGCTGCACCCTTGAAGTCTATATCAATTTTGAAACTTCCATGTCCAAAACCCATACCATTTCTGAAATTTCTACCTGTTTCCCATTCCATGTGACAGATATTTACTTGCATCTCAGTCATAATTTTGGTTGTTGTAATTCAAATCTGCTACTTCCAGGTACGACAGACTACCCCCATACAGCTAGGGTTGTCTTGGCATGCAGATCAGGTCTTTCAGGTCCATAGTCAACTTTCTTGACCTGCGTTTAGTCATTCTGGTTTTGCAGGAAAATGTTGGTCTAATGCAAAGCATTTTGTACAAACATGCTACAGGTACAACCCATTCTGTTAAATGGTCTGGCACTTACTAATTTTTGGACATTTCCAGGGTTGTTAAATTGTGATTTCTTTTTGAAGAAAATGCTCCTTTAACTATTAATATGATCGAATATACACAATATATTTTATACCATCGCTTAAAGCAACCACCACGATAGTCCAAAAACCTCCTATCAGCTAGAGAACTAACAGACTCAAATAAAAAAATTGCCATAAAGCTACATCATCGAAAAAGAAACAACCATGGGGGCAAGTAGCATCTGTCACAGCGAACACAAAACAGGAAGCTTAGCTGGCCTGAAAAACAGAGCAAAGTGTCATGGGGCAGCAAGCATCATGACAGTGCCCGTGGCAGGTCATCTCTGTCTTTGGATGGTAGTCTCAATCCTCAACAGCTGGCTCTGTATCGTTAATAATGGCATCCCATATTAAATTGTGATTTGAGACTTTTCCAGTTGATATTAAGTTTTTGGCATGCTGCTGGATATATCAGTGTCCTGTGCAGCCTATCCCTCTGCAGGATTCCCTAAAGCTATGTGTTGCTCCTCAACTTCTTGCACATCAATGCTAGGTTTTGTTGGGGGCTAGTTAATTAGGCATTGTTTACATTGTTGTAGATATGTTTGGCATGCCTGTTATGGAGTTTTTCAAAATTGAATACATGTACAATGATTGTATCCTTGCTAGTTGCACTGATAAGGCCGGAACTTACGGAGTGTAATAGGACACTGCACATAAAACCCAGACTAATCCTTTACTTGACAAGATTGAAATGGTATGAAGCAAGTATGATATACCAGCTGTAGCAACCTCAGTTATTGTACCCGAGAATATGGGGTTTAGTTCTCAATATAGTATTTGCAAACATTTTGAGAGCAAAAATACCAGAGTAAAACTTGTCCATTGTTTATCAATAACCTAAGACAAAAGATTTCAATATGCTCGTAGTTTGACAAATCCAAGGCATGTAGTAAAGTGTGACTGTAGCCTTGTAAGAGGCTGCAAGAGGACCTAGACTATGATGAAGTGACAAAGCACATGTTTCTGGCCCAGTAGGTGGGTTGGCACAAGAGGTATTTCTTACAGAATATGGCCATGAGCTGACATTAGTGGATTATTTTGCTCAGCCAGAATTATAGGAGCATGAGTGAACTTCAGCAGAGTTAACCATGGCCAGCATGAAATCCATCTTGTAGGATGGAAATCTATCCCGAGTGAGGAATAGTACCACAAAAACCTATTGTGATGAGATTACTAGTTTGATGCTTTTGCACATTTACATTGTATGTTGCTATAGTGAGGAATAGTTACCACAAAAACCTATTGTGATGAGATTGCTAGTTTGATGCTTTTGCACATTTACATTGTAGGTTGCTGTAGTCTACCTTACACTAGCAAGGAATGCTTCCATAGAAAGAATTTCACATGAAACTGGGTGCAGCTTGTACAATGTATGTACATTATAGAGTTTTGCATATTTGCATTGTAGGATGAGGAATAGTACTACCAAAGCCTATTTCGAAGAGGTTACCGATTTGCGACTTTGCAAATCTGCATTGTAGGTTGCTACCTTGTACTATCAAGGGATGGTTCCATAGGAAGAAATCTGTGTGAAATGAAAATGAGTGCAACTTATTTATTATAACCTTTTTTTGTTGGAAAGCATGTATGCAAATTAATGGGATGTTAACATGGCTTATAACACAACGGTTGTCAATGACATACTGCATAGACTGATTAGATCCCTAGCCTCTTCTCCAAATGAGATGACTATACTGTCTTTGGCAGTTGTATATCTCTCCATGAGACCTACTTTGCAATTGCACGGTGTGATTCTTTTATGCTTTGTAATTTGTTTGTATCCTTTGTAACTTTTATTTAGTTCAAAAATGCCTTGGGCATTCCCTTGATGTACTTACTGTACATGATGTAATATGTTATTCGCTAGTCTCATTGACGGGTTCCTGCCCATTGTGGATATTCATATAATTTTGTTCTTTTCTCTTTCCACATTTCCAAAATATTCCACAGATTTCCAAAATATTCCAAAGGTTAAACCTGCTCATTTAATGTACTCTTCTGACATTTCAAAGAAAAATATTTTATTGTTTTATAAGTCACAACATTTAGCAATTAAAATCGAATGAAGTCACATGCGAATAAACATAATGCAACAAAACACAAGTAGATGAAAAGATAAAAGTTAGTTTTACAAAATAAAAAAAAATTCATGTTCTGATAAACAACCAAATCTTAAAAATACGACGATGATGATTGTTATTGTCCACTGAGACCAACTTTGGTCTATTGATCTTTAAGAGATAAAAATTAAATTTAAAAAAAAAGTAGCAATTACTAATGAAACAGGACAAAGAAAACACTTATAAGAAATATACCACATGTAGTTTCTCAAAGGAAACCGCAATGTTAAAGTGTGAAACATATGAATAAACTAAACATTTAAAAAGGCTTTCTCAGATGAGAAGCATTTCACTAATGGCCATGATCATCTGAATCTTAATGTGATGGGCTTTAATTAGGAATGTAAAATGTTGAGCGCAAACTAATATAGTTTTCACCAGCTTAAAAGATAATGCATCCTTTTTGGAGAGGAGCATTTAAACCTGGCAGGCACATAAAGCAAATCTCTACATTCCATGTCTGATAAGGAAGGAAATCGCTAACTGATTCATACAAGAAAAGAAAATACCCAGTTCTAATAGTTTAGCATCAGCCCAACAAATAGTGCCCATATGATGAATCAGTGTATCGCCTTTACCTTAATATACAGTTGTATATATTGTTTTAAGAACAATTAAAACATATTAAATGGTTTATAGCCTGCTAAGTCACCTGACACGAAGACACGGGACACGGAGGACACGGAAATACGAGTATCCAAAACGAACACAACGACCCTCGAAATCAGGACACGGGGGACACGTTATATATATATATATATATATATATATA
>SNQJ01S0155752.1:0-18084 GCA_010110895.2 Picea sitchensis | reverse complement strand
GTTTCCCAGGATAAATGTTGTGTCTCTTGTGAATGTGTATTTCTCAGTGATCTTGTTCTTATGTTGCTCTTATCTATTGAAATGAAAATAACTATAATAATGGCATAAACATTAACACTACGGAGTTTCTCTAGGTCACCCTAGGTCATCCAACGTACCCAAGTGCTTCACCTTGTTGCAACCCAGAACTTCTCCCCTTCTGAGATCACCCTTAGTGGTTCGCTTATGTGATCACTTATGTGTTTATCTCTGCGACAAGTCGTGCAACGAATCCTACGTTCATCTTACTTTCCCAAGTGCTTAGTTCCCCCAACAAACTTCTGCACCTGGTCTCTCAAGATGTACACAACAAGTCCAACACTGACTTATGTCACAAATCAAACCAACAAATTCTACCTCTGCGATCAAGTCTTCGACAAATTCTGTGATGAATTATGCGATGAGTTTTGTGATCACCCACCATGTCCAAGTGCTTCATTTCAACACAAATTCTGCTCTTGTTTTGCATGAGGTGTGTGCCCAAGTTAGTCTTCCCAGTGCACTGTCAAATGAAACTCTATCGTAATTCTGATGCAAAGTCTTCGATGAACAAGTTTTTTTCACTGAACCATTCACCAAGTCTAAGAACGTTCCCACCGAACTGTCTTCACAACAAACTGCCTTCAAATTTTTCTCTGATACCATCTATCATCGAGATAGTGGTGAATATTTCCCCAACCCTTCTCCAAAATCTGAAATGAATCTTCCTTGATACCATCTGTCACGCCCCCACCTTCTGATTGTGCACCTCTTGAGGGCGTGCAACACCACATCGTTTCTCACTTGGATGCTTGGAATTTCCAAGGATAGTTTTTCTAGATTATGCCTCTTCACCTATAACATACCCATACTCCGTTCTAGGCTACCGATGAGTCACACTACTAATCTAGTGCAACTCTTGTATACTTATACATTCATTAAATACTTTAACACTTAGTCATATTTAAGCATACATCCACGAGAAGCCAAGAGAAATATGGAAAAAACAAAAGACAAACACAGATATAGTGCGAGCAACAAAAACCATGCCTAACACCCGACTAAGTATTTGTTATTGTGAAACAATTACAACATGAGCAGTACCAACTCGTTTTACAACAATGCAGAATCAAACGAATTGCTTCACCTCACCAAGACACCCATACACATATCCTCAGCAAGACTCTCTGTCACAACCATTTTGCAGCCACCTGCGGTGCATCTCAGATGTGCCTCCAACCGTAGACTTTTTGTCTCTTCGTTTTCACAGACTATGCCTCTTTATTTTTTCAGACTTCCTTGATTTTGATTCAACTTCACACATGCCTCCAATAAACTTGTGTTTCCATACTTATCCAAAATCGACCCATTAGAAACTATCCCATCTATGTCCAACAAATCCACCGCAAGGAAGCACAAGTCTTTCCATGTGGAGTGACTTGGCTCCTTGAGGGAGCCGCCTCCCTTCATTTTACTCATAATCACAGAGCTCTTTTTCTCTCCTTGTCTTGAAAAAAATTTCCTTCCTTGGTTGTGCACCCTTTTTCTCTTATAGGCTCTTCAAAGGTCCCCATTGTGAACCATTTCATTTGTTGGGGGTGTTAGGACCCTTTGTGAACCCATGTACAAACAAATTTTCATGGACCCAATCACCCAAATGAATCATCGTGCCCCTTCATGGACCTAGTCTCCCAAACAAAATGATGTGCTCATCAACCATCATGCCCCTTGGGACCGACGCACCCAACCTTGGTGCGCCTCTCATGCTGACACACCCCATCTATCGAACCGACTCATCCTCTTGGGTGCACACACCACTTAGGTTGGTTGGATGACTCTTCTAAGTGTCCCCCCCATGCCTTAGTCAATTTTCCTTCGTTGATGGAGTGCCCAAGTATTTCCCTCATTTATTCATCAAACTATTTGTATTTTGACTTGTGTCACAAGACACCTTGGATGGAGTCATTACTTGGTACACCATGCACCCAAGTAACCCCAACTCTCCCCTATATGAAGACATCCATCTCCTCATTTTCACTGAGCATCCTACCTACCCGATTCAAACTGCGGTGGAAGTGCACATACTTGAGTTAATCTCCTAAGGCCTTACAGTAACAATAACACAAGTGTCATGGAATGTGTTGGACCTAATATACCATGATTTCAATTTATCAAACATGTTAATGGTGATCTTGACACCAGGGTTTCTTTCTTGAAATTCCTTAAATAGTTCAACTTGCATCATCTCCATAACATGCTTATAATGCTCTTCATATAGGACTCCAAAGAAGTGTTACCACAAAAAATTCTTATGATCTAGTATAGCACGAGAATGGGTTTCCCAAAATTCTACCATCTTCTCTTTAACACTTTCTAGAAGTCTATCTCGATAGGGCTTCCTACAAATAAGAGCCCAACAAGCAACTTCATCATTTTCGTCTTTATAGACCTTGAATTTAGTTTATCTTTACAATGTTTTTCTTGAAACATGGAGCACTTTTGACATCATTGTCACCATTCAACTTTCTGAAGTCCCTACTGCAACAACAACAATTGTAATTTCCCTTCGAGTAGATCAGATGTTAGGTTTTCTTGGTTTGCGAAATGAAGAGAAAACTTTTGATACATTTTCTAATACATTATCAGGTGCTTTTGCGTGTTTAGCATCTCAAAAACCCAACAACATTGTTTCTTATTTTAATTTTGTGTGTTTTATCAATCCACGTGGGATTTAATTTTTTGTAATCATTGATTTTTACTCAAAAAACAACTTAATTACGTTACTAACATGCTCTCTAATTGTTTGATCAAGACCCAAGTCTCCAAATTCTTATCTTGTTTTACATCCAAACTTTCCAAAAAAAAACACCCCTTTAAAAACCACCACAACTTCTATCTATACTTGAAGCTCTAGAGGGGACAAGGTCCTATGACAACTAGTTGGATTCTATCCTTACATAGTCCAATCAATTGTGTACATGTGTTAAAATACAAAAAATGCAATGTAAATTATATTTACCGAAATATAAATCAAAATTATGAGTATAATTGTTAATATTAACCTCAATTGGATGCCCTAAAAGATCTCCAATTAGATGAACTAAAGGGGTTGACCTACATTTTCTTCTTTTTGTTCTCTTAATTCTACAAATCTGTCTCATTCTCTCTAGCCTTCTCTTCCATTTCATCTTCATGAACCCATCAATGATCATATTTTATTTTGCAAATTTCCATATTCCCCATATTGATTGTTGATTAATTCAAATTAATATTAGATTTCACACAATTTTCTAGTTTTTTTATCTTTTCACAATTGTTATATGTAAAATTTGCACATTGCCTAGTGTCATACTAAGTGTCACACTTATGTCACTTTTTCATTAAATGTTGCACTTATGTACAATTGTGTCGTTGAGTTTCGTAATTCCAAAATGACATCTTCCTAAGATTCGCATTTATGTTTCGCCACTTCGACACCTTGGAACAACATTTTGTCATTATCCCTAGCCATTAGAGAGAAGAAAAACCCCTTTTGAAGGTTGAAAACATCACTTTTTCCTTCAATTGTTGGCCTTGTTGGAAGGAGGACACCCCCCTTCTCATGCATAGGGAGTATCCCCCCCTCATGCAATCCCCCTAGTAGACCATTTGGGAGCGTCCAAGATTCTATGTATGCCACTATAGGGGAGCATCCAAGATTCCCTGTATGCCACTATAGGAGAGCGTCCTTCTGGTTAGGAGAGTTTTAACTGATTGCTCCTTTTTATGTGGGATAAGTTTCGAGGATCTTTGGGTTGTTATGGTTTGGAGTGACTCATTAGATCGAGATCTTATACTTTGTGCATTCAATCCTAACCTAAGGAGGAATAATATCAACCTTATGAACCTAATACTCAACCATTCCCTTGATTCCCTATGATGGTTAAACCTCCCAAGCTCCTATATAAACTAGGCCTCTCAAGGTTGAAGGGGGATCATATGAAAGGTATCAAACTTTTGATCTTAGACTTGAGGAGCATTCTGGTGTTGATGTTTTGGTAGATGCGGAAGGTATTAACCTATAGTATAACATTTATTCTTAGAATAGAATATTTCAGAAGAAAGAGAACCATTAAATAGATGTGGAAATGTCCTAGAAGAGAATTCGATCCAAGGAGAACAATAATAAATAATTATAAGGCTCCAGAAAGAGAAGTCGACCCCACATGAAAATTCACTTGGATAGGCTAGTATAAATAGAGGTAAGGCGCTACCTCATTTTCACACTCTCACTCACTCAGTTAAGGCACAAGTATGAGGAGCAAAAGTTGCAGTGGTGACGAAGAAGGAGGCACATGTCGGAGGAAGGTGGCATAGTAGTTGTAGTGGTGAAGTCTCTCCTTGCTTAGTATTTCTAGGATCTCTCTCTTGTGTACTTCTCTTGGTTAAGGTACGCTCTCTTGGTATTGTGATATTGTTGTAGCTGTGTTGGTATTTCTAGTTAGGGTTTATCTAAGAGGACTTTCTTTGTGTACAAAATCTATCTAAGAAAAGGTTACTGTGTTTGGGGGTGGTACGTGTAAGTGCCTATGGTTCGGTGACAATGGTGTAACATTGTATATGGTAAAAAGAGCATACCAAAATTTTAATATGGTTTCAGATTTGGTTTCCTTCAGAACAATCTAAACACTGGAAGGAAACCAACTCTTACAAAGACACCAAGAAGGTCATCTAAGGAGGGTGCATATTTCCCCCATATCAGATCTCCAAAATTCAAAAGTTGGAAAATTAGGGTTTCCTCATAAAACCTTAGGTCAAGAAGTTTGGGAATTTAAAGGTTGAATTTGGAGAATATCCTTGAAGAAGCGAGGTCGCCTTGGCATAGCTCACTCACTGGTAAGTCCAAAATTTATTTTTGCAAAGTTTCAATTTTTTTCATATTTCTAGATCTCGGGGCAGAATGACTTCCAACACTAAGCTTGATGAGAATCTTGAGGGTGTTGATAACTTTCGAGCATGGAAATATAGAGTGATGCTCATTCTAGAAGAGAATGATCTAGAAGGCTTCATTGAAGAATAAGTTCAAGATCCAGAGGGAGATGAGGCTAAAGAAAAGCACAAAAAGAACCTGGTTAAAACAAAGAGGATTATTGCATATTCTATCAAGGATCACTTGATCCCTAATGTATCATCATCGAAGACTCAAAATAAGATGTTTGATGCTTTATTATGATTATATGAAGGAAATAATATAAACCAGAAGATGACATTGAGGACACAAATCAAGAATGTGAAGATGAAGAATTCAGTATCCCTTCAATCCTACTTTACGAGGGTGTCTCAAATCAAAGAACAACTTGAAGCCATTGGAGACATACTTGAAGAAGGTGAGATAGTAATGACTACATTGAATGGTATCCCAAAGTCTTGGGAATCATTTATTTAGGGAATCTAGTTCAGAAGGATTCACCTCATATGGTGAAGCTCGGTGATGACTATCAGTATCCCATTAAAGGGGTAGGAGAATCCTCCTACAGTTTAGATTCCAGAAAGTCTATTGATGATGCTATTATGATTGTTGTTCAAGAAGGAGGTCTATACAAATTAAAGGGACACTCAAATTCAACATTAGTTCACAATACAATAAATATGAGTGAGCTATGCAATAGAACACTTGCTCACATACATTATAAAGCATTACCGATCGTAAGAAAGATGGTGAAAGATTTGCCAGAGATTCAGGTGAATCATGATAGTATATGCAAGGGATGTGCACTAGGAAAGAATGTGAATAGTCGTTTCCAAGAAACAATAGTAGATCCAAAGGGATCTTATATCTAGTACACTTAGAGGAATCCCAAGAGTTGGAGGAAACAATATTGATGTCCCCTACAATATAGAACAACTAAAATGGGACAGTAGCAGCTAGACTCCAGATTTTCATATCAGGTTTGATATCTTATATTGCTACAACTTAAGTAAGTGTTGTAACTAGAATAACGGTCTTTAAAGTTCTATTACTGTTATTTCTATCAAATGTTTTGTGACACTTGAATATTGTTGGTATGATGATCATTAAGTAAAAGATCATTTTTTAGTATTAATTATGCACTTGTTTATAAGATAAATTGATCTCCTCTATGATCCAGATTTGGATCCAGGAGCTTGATAGGGCTCAGAAAGGCCTAAAAATCAAAGTGCTCAGAATATCTTCAAAATGGACATGTGTGAGGCCCCGTCGATACGAACCTAACGCAACTTGAATGGACTCAAAAGAATGTCGTATGTTCACGTTATGGTGATATGTTCGTTTTGACAAACAGGAAAAAAAATGATTACTGTACAATCCGTACAGTGCCACGTGGCATCTGAATGTACAGGTCATATAGTCGTACAATTGAAGTGGCAAGCACAATCAACGTTGATGTGGAATCTTCTAGAGGTGACATGTGGTAGGGTACGCCCAATTGGGCGTACAGACAGGTACAGGGGACCAATCAGCGAGTGACACATGTTACCCTTGTAGTGGTGACATGTGGAACGAATGATGTGGCAGACTCGTACAATCTGTATGACATGTGTCAATGACATGGTAGGTACAACACATGGAAATTATGTGGCAGGTACGAAACATGGAAATGACATGGCAGTGACCACACATGGCAGTGGTCGGTGACAAGGCAGAGAGTTGGACCAATAAGCATCTGACGCATGGTAGTTTAGAGGGCGTATGGCATGGTGCCACGTGGCCCAAACATGGGATGCCACGTGGCACCCATGGATTGGTTCGATGGTTTATTGCAAAAGTTGTTTGAAGCTTGTGGGTTTCAAACCTGAGACCACACCACTGGGTAGTGACTTGGAAGGGGTCGAGTCTACCAACCCTCCTATCATTGGTGCTTGATATATAAATGGAAAACTATATATTTAAGTTTGTTATGGTATAGTTTCGGGCAGAGTTAGGGCTGGGGCTAGCCCCCAACCCTCGACATAACCCACTCCATATGACTATATGATATGATTGTGACCCATGTCTATTCATGTGTTGGCGCAAGTGTTATGGGTTCTGCCCTCGACTCAGTGGTAAACTCCATNAGGACCCTCTATGATATGGTAAGCGTTGGGATTTCGGGGTTAGCCCCGGTCGGTTCGGCTAGCCCGCCGACGAGGGGCGTAACCACTAGCCTATATATCGGGGGATAAAAAATTGATAGCTCATGGAGGTATGTGCAGTGGACACATGGGTTACACCTGCGACCAAAGGCTAACAAGTAAGGGGCCTAACAACAAGCATAGAGGATTAGACTATGGCCACATGCACCACTAGCATACGACCAAGCATTGAGTTTTGGGGGCCAACGCATACAACTAAGAGCCTAGCCAGGTGGCGGGGTTTAATACGACCAGGGGCTAGTCAGTTAGGGGTTTTCACCCAATATTAATGCAAATGTGGGTTTTATCACTATATTATAGTGATTTATTTGATTTATTCAACTGATATTGGAGATTTTTGGCCATTATTGGGAGATATTGGGCTCTTTTTTAGGCGATATCTTGGGAGGAAGTTGGGAGATGGTTACTAACTTTAGGATTATATAAACTAGGCCTTCTTGAGGCCATGGAGGAAGTTCATAACAAGTTTATGTTGCTGAATGGTTGATCCAAAAGGCCATTGTTATGTAGGGAAGTTATTGAGGAGCGCACCTTTGCGGGCCATTTCTGGGAGCTCCGTTCATCCGATTTGGGTGCCATCAGTTTTGATGGTTTCATGAGATCTGGTAGAACACGACCAGATTAGTTTTGTAATCCATTGGCACTTTATTGACATACATTTAAATCTTCTAACAGAAATAAGAAAAGCCCACTGAGACAAGGCTCGGAGACGTAGGCGAGATTGTCAAACTCCATTATCACATTGGTGTTTATGGTTTGTTGTTGTTTATGCTTTATTTCAGATCTGACTATGTGTATATGGCTGTGATGTTTCTTCTATACTTCTTCCTTTTTATTTAAGCTTCCTAAATTGGTTAATCAACACGTGTTTAATAAATCAACCATAGTCATGTAAAAGATCTTTTTGGATCAAGAGGTATCAGAGCTAGTTGACGTTTGGATTTGAGTTTTGCATGTTAACCAGGGAAGAGCTCATATCAAGGGAGAAAATGGCATCTACAGGAGGACATTCTCAATATGAGAAGGATTTCCTAAATTCAGTGTTTTCCATGTCCGAGATGGTGAAAGTGTTGTATGAATACTACTTGGAACAAAAGAGATCGGCTCAAGTGAAATATTCAAAGAACAACAAAGTCAAAGAAGGATTGAAGGAAGTGCCTTCTATATCTATTTCAGAAAACATCTCTGAGGCATGCAGTGAAGGTCAATCATCAACTTCTCCTTATTCTCATCAAGATGGTTTTGGTGCATTTGAAAAACATACAAAAGGTGTAGGATTGAAATTGCTAACCAAGATGGGTTATGAAGAAGGAAAGGGCCTTGGATGTAAGGGTTAAGGTATTGTTCATCCCATTGAGGTTGTGGAAAGGAATCGATATTTAGGATTGGGATATGGAAAAGTGGAGATTGGAGCATCCTCCAAGATGGGTTCCAAAACTTCAGAAGCAAGTAATGCTTCAAATGGCCAGTTTAATTCATTGCAGGAACACTTCACGAAAGGTGATGGAGTATCACTCCTTGATTGTGGAAGTGAATGCAAGTCATCTCCAAAACAAAGTAAATATCAACATAGAAGGTATAATGGTCATGTTTTTACCAATTATCCTTTTGATTATAAAAAACATAATCATGTAATCTGGAACTTGTGGAATATGTATCCATGTACTTTTTGTCATTCACCCAAGAATTGTGTTGCCAAGTGTTGGAAGAGAAAATATTTATACAGAAAATATATTTCGGATAGGAAGGAAACATGACATAAGGACTCAACTCCACAATGGAATAAAGAGAAGGGAAAAAAAGTCTGGATGCCAAAAACTCACTACACATTTTGCAACAGGGGTGGACATCAAAAGGCTAATTGTTGGAAGCTTAATCTAGAGCTTCGTCCAAAGAAGGACAAAAGGATTGTGCATGTACTCACAAAGGAATAAAGATTACCAGCGAAGCAAGAGGAACACCATGAAGGAAAGAAACCAACCACTTGGTTTTGCCAGAAGTGGATGTCACAACTTCATTGTATTTTTCTTCCATTAATGTAATCACACATGTTGAAATGATGACCTGTAATAACATCATTTTTCTACAACATCGTGTTGTTTTTTTGTTCTTATGAGTATGTAATCTGTCAAGGTCCATTTTTATAACCTTTTGTGGGACCAAAAGGTCCTTTAGTGGGGAGGTGTGATCCAGATTTGGATCCAAGAGCTTGATAGGGCTTAGAAAGGCCTACAAATAAAAGTCTTAAGAATCTGTTCAAAACAGACGTGTGTGTAGGCCTTGTTGATACAAACCCAACACAACTTGAACGAGCTCAAATGAACGTCGTATTCTCAAGTTATGGTGATCTGTTCATTTTTCCAAACAGGCAAAATAAATGTTGATTGTACAGTCCATACAGTTCCACATAGAAGTTGATTGTACATGTCGTACGGTCGTATAGATGACAAGGGCAGGCATAGTCATTACTGATGTGGCAGCTTCAGGAGGTGACACGTGGCAGGGTGACTGGGCGTACGGACATGTATAGGGGATCAATCAACAAGTGACACATGTCACCCTTGCAGTGGTGACACATGGCACGGATGATGTGGCAGACTCATACAATCCATAGGACACATGTCAATGACATGGTAGGTACGACAGGTGGAAATGACATGTCAGGTACAACATGTGGGAGTGACATGGCATGTACGACACGTGGCAGTGGTTGGTGACAGGGCAGAGAGTTGGAAAAATAAGAATTTGACACATGGCAGTTTATAGGGCGTATGGCATGGTGCCACGTGGCCCAGACATGCGTTGCCACATGGCACCCATGGATTGGTTTGATGGTTTATTGCAAAATTTGTTTGAAGCTTGTGAGTTTCGAACCCAAGACCTCACCATTGGGTAGTGACTTGGCAGGGGTCGGGTCTACCAACCCACCTATCATTGGTGCTTGATATATAAATGGCAAACTATATATTTAAGTTTGTTATGGTATAGTTTTGGGTGGAGTTAGGGCTGGGATTAGCCCTCAACCCTCGGTGTAACCCACTCCATACGACTATATGATATGACCGCGGCCCATGTATGTTCATGTGTTGGTGCAAGTGTTATGGGTTCTGCCCTTGACTCTATGGTAAACTCCATAGGACCCTCTATGCAATGGTAAGCATTGGGATTTTGGGGTTAGCTCCGGTCGGTTGGGCTAGCCCGCCGACCAGGGGCGTAACCACTAGCCTATATATCGGGGGCTCAAAACTTGATAGTGCATGGAGGTATGTGCAGTGGACACATGGGTCACACCTGCGACCGAAGGCTAACAAGTAAGGTGCCTAACAACGTGCATAGAGGATTAGATTATGGCCACATGTGCCACTAGCATACGACCAAGCGTAGAGTTTTGGGGGCCAATACATACATCTAAGTGCCTGGCCACATGGCAGGGTTTAATACAACCAGGGGCCAGTCAGTTAAGGGGTTGCACCCAATATTAATGACAATGTGGGTTTTATCAGTATATTATAGTGATTTATTTGATTTATTCAGCTGATATTTGAGATTTTTGGCCATTAATGGGAGATATTGGGCCCTTTTTGAGGCCAGATCTTGGGAGGAAGTTGGGATATGGTTACCAACTTCAGGCCTATATAAACTAGGCCTTCTTAAGGCCATGGAGTAAGTTCAGAATAGTTTTATGCTGCCGAATTGTTGAGCCAAAAGGCCATTGTTATGCAAGTAAGCTATTGAGGAGAGCACCTTTGCGGGCCAGTTCTGGGAGCTCCGTTCATCCGATTTGGGTGCTGTAAGTTTTGATGGGTTCATGAGATCTGGTAGAACATGACCAGATCAGTTTTGTAATCCATTGGCACTTTCTTGATGTACATTTAAAGATTCAAACATAAATAAGAAAATCCCACTGAGACAAAAACCAGAGACGTAGGCGATATTGCCAAACTCCATTATCACATTGGTGTTTATGGTTTGCTGTTGTTTATGATTTATTTCAGATATTCATATGTGTATATGTTTGTGATGTTTCTTCTATACTTATTCCTCTTTCTTTAAGCTTCCTAAATTGGTTATTCAAGACATGCTTAATAACTCAACCATAGTCATGTAAAAGATCTTTTCAGATCACTCTACGAGATGTTATTGGTTGTTGACTTGGGTAGGTTACCATGAAGGAATGATTGGTCACAACATCCGAAGAGTGTTGTTATTATTTCTTATTATTGTTTTGACTCTTGTTCCAGGAAGGTCACAAGTGATATCTCTGAGAAGGAGCTATTGTGATGATTGTTCCCATTATTATTTTTATTATTATTATAAGAGTATTATTCTTGTTTGTTGTTTTCCCTTGTTATTTCTCTTGTTCTAGGAAGGTCATAGGTGATAAATCTGAGAGGATATATAGTGACGGTTGCAAGAGGCAACATATTAGATGGTATCTAGATTGAGAAATGAAGAAAAACATCCAGATAAGAAGTTGTATACACAATCGTATACATCCATGTACTGAAGAAGAAGAGGACAAAGAAAGGTACTTTTGTGGAATACATAGTATCTCATATGGAGATTGATTGTAAGGAGAAGAAGGCTCCAAAAATGACCAAACATATCCCTCGAGTGCATTTGATCACTCTTCAGATCATCAGGAAGAGTTAGTAGAGCCAGAAGGGACTACCCAAAATCATTGTAGTAACCAGGAAGAGACCAACATGGTCCTGTGACACTTTGTAGGATGAAAAGATATATGGAATTGATGAGCCATATCATGAGGAGGAGAAGATGGCTCCACTAGTGGTGAGGTAGGTTCCCACCAAGAACCATCTTAGGAGGACCTAGAGTTCATAGGGAGTCATCCCTTAGGATCTAGTAGGGAGGAGCAGCCTCCCCAAGACAATTCATAGGAGATCAGACTTCAGAGAAGGTCAGCACACACAGAGGGAGAATATGGCTCTAGAGATTATATAGAATTAGAGTGAGCTTGATCTCAGAGAGATTCAGTGGATTAGATACTTTCATTTAGATAGTATTCCTCCTCAGATTCATATGGGAGAGAGAGATGTCTTCTAGGACTGATAGACATGTGCCATGAGTGACGAGGCTAGATCGAAGCTTAAGAGGCTTTGAGGAGATATGAGACCTCCTGGGAAGATTCCCTTGTTTTGGTGAGAGAAAGAAGGAATAGATTATGAGGATACCTTTGCTCATGTGGTGAGATACACTTCGATTAGAGCTATATTTGTGATAGTTGCAGTAATTAAATGGAAGGTACATCATATGGACGTGAAGACAAATTTTATGAATGGTGTAGTGGAAGAAAAAGTGTACATGGAGAAAACACAAGGATTCGAGACACATGACATGCAGACACATGTACAGATTGAAGAAATCCTTTTATGGATTGAAACAAGCACCCAGGGCATGGTACAGTAGAATTGACAACTTTCTGATGAGCTTGGGTTTTACCAAGAGTAAAGTAGATCCCAACCTTTACTATAATGTTGAGAAAAGTGGACCAGTGATATTTTTCTTATATGTTCTTGAATTGTTTCTAATAGGGAACGAGAAGCTCATCGTTGAGTGCAAGAGAAAGCTTGCATCATAGTTCGAGATAAAATACCTAGGTATGATGCATTATTTCCTAGGTCTAGAGGTGTGGTAGAAACCAGACGAGATTTTCCTTAGCTAAGGAAAATATGCAATAGAAATCCTAAAGAGATTTGAAATGATGTATTGTAAATCCATGCCCACACCAATGACGATGAACCTAAAGTTATTGAGTGATACTTCTTCAGAGACAGTGGAGGTCACCATGTACAGGAAGATGATTGGTTTGTTGATGTATTTGAAAAATACTAGGCCAAATATATGCTTTGTAGTGAACACTTTGAGTCACTATATGGTTGAACCAAGACATGTTCACTTGATTGTGAAAAAGAACGTATTAAGGTACCCGAAGGGTATGATAGACTTTGGACTTTGATATGTTTCAAATTGTAAGATAAAACTACAAGGCTATGCTGATTCGGATTGGATTGGTAGTGTCATAGATCAGAAGAGCACATTAGGATGTTTCTTCATTTTGGGGCCAGATATGATTTTATGGCTCAGTTGGAAGCAGACTAGTGTGGCACTCAGTATGGCCGAGGCAGAATATATAGCAACATGTTCACCTAGTAGCGAAGTTGTGTGGCTTCAAAAGTTGCTTGCAGGAATGTTTGATCTCAATTTGAAGGTCACTTGTATTTTTTGTGATAACCAAATTTGTATAAAGTTATCTGAGAACCCTGTGTTTCATGACAAGTCCAAGCACGTCGAGATCAAGTACCATTATATCTAAGATCTGGTGCAAAAGGGAGCTGTGAAGCTCCAGTATATTGGCACAAACGAGAAAATAACAGATGTGTTTACCGAGCCTATGTCAAAGGTAAAGTTTGGGTACTTCAGGGACAATCTTGGCATGGTCCAGAAGGACTTCTCTCGTAAGAGGGAATGATGAGTCATATGTACGATTATAGGGGTAAGTAGCTTACAGAGTGTGGTAGAAACGCGTAGTCATTTACAAGAATGTTAGTTTCCCAGACTCTGTATGGATTGGGTAGTAGCGCAGTTATGTGTGAACTGGATAAACTAGATAGTTTCCCAGACTTCATATGGATTGGGTAGTATTGCAGTTCTGTGTGAACTAGATAAACTGGATATTTTCCCATACTCCATATGGATTGGGTAGTAGTGCAGTTCTATGTGAACTGGATAAATTGGATAGTTTCCTAGACTTCATGTGGATTGGGAAGTAGTGCAGTTAGGCATGAACCAGCTATTTTCCTAGATTTTAGTGAGCTAGATGGAGTCATGTAATGACACAAGGTCTGAAATGATGTCGAGACCCATAAGTTTTGAGAGGACGATGAGGTTGTGCCCACTAGAGAGATGCTACGTATGTTGATGAGGCATGACTGTGACATAACCATCAAATAGTTTGTGTGTGACTACGACATAGCCTATTTGTCTATGATGGTGATACTTGTGACATGATCTCTTTGATAAAGAGATAGAATGTGTGGCTATGGTGATGCTACATGTAGACTGGTCTGCAAGAGCATGTGAGTATTTCCCATGCCATGTGAGATGGATGGATGTGATTGAGACCATTACTTGAATAACATCATAGTTAATACCTCCCTGGCTAAGAGGGAGTGTTGATGTTTCGGTAGTTGCGGGTGGTATTAACCTCCAGTATAACCTTTGTGCTTAGAATAGAATATTCTGGAAGCAAGAGAACCATTAAACAGGTGTGGAAATACCCTAGAATGGAAGTCATCCCAAGGAGAATAATAATAAATAATTAGAAGGCTCCAGTAAGAGAAGTCGACCCCACATGAAAATTCACTTGGACAAGCTAGTATAAATAGAGGTAAGGCACTACCTCATTTGCACACTCTTACTCACTCAGTTAGGGAGCAAGTATGAGAAAAAACAGTTGCAGTGGTGACGAAGAAGGAGGCACATGTCTGAGGAAGGTGATGCAACAGTTGCAGTGGTGAAGTCTCTCCCTTCTCAGTCTTTCTAGTATCTCTCTCTTGTGCACTTCTCTTGGTTAAGGCACGCTCTCTTGGTATTGTTTTGTTGCTGCAATCATGTTGGTATTTCTGGTTAGGGTTTATCTGAGAGGACTTGCTTCATGTACGAAATCTATCTAAGAAAAGGTTATCGTTCTCGAGGGTGGTATGTCTAAGTGCCTATGGTTAGGTGAAAATGGTGTAATATTGTCTATGGTAAAATGAGCATACCAAAATTTTTACATCTGCCAGTGCACATAAGGGTCTAGAAAGGAGAAGCATGGAGGAATCTTGCAGCCCATTGTAAGTTCCATTGTTTCTTATATATATTAACTTGGCCTATTTCCTCATTTCCATTGTTGTTTCAATTCATGCTTAAATGAGTGTAACTTGATTAGGATAATATTTACCTAAATTGTTGCAACTAGTAGAAAAGGAGGGTAGTCTTATTATTTTTTTGGTAGAATACATTTGGATTTGGCTTGAATCCAACTTCAGAGCAACAAGGAGTAACGAGGACAACCTATGTAAACATGTACTTCTCTCTTCTTCTATTTTTCTCTCTCATTTCATGTATGAATGGATGTAATCTAGGAATGTTAGGTACCATTTGTTAGAACTGTCTTAGTTGAAGAAAACCCAGCTAAGGAGAACTTAACATGTCTACAGGGGGATATTTCCCACAACAGTTTTTGGTGACTCCACTAAGGAACAAGTGTTTTCTTGATTTTTAGCCTCTTACCTTTTCAATTGTTGATTTGAATGCTTGATTTCTGAGTTCCTATGTGTTTTCACCCTCTTTGAGTAGTTTACAAAGTCCTTTTTTATCTTTCTGTTGAGTCTGGGTCTAATCTCACTTGATCTAGAACACTTTTTGGCTTGTTCAGAGCTAGGAATCCCCCCCTAGTGGCCTATAGAGAATCCTTTCCTTAGGGATGCCCCCTGTTTAACCCCTGAGGAGCGTCATGGACACCCTCTGCTAGTGTATCAAGGAGCATCCTCCTCCCTTTGGATTCCCCAACTGCTTGATTACAAAAGCGTCCCCCCTATTTCTGGATTGATTTTTGGCCTTTTTCCCCTATGTTTCTTAGGTTTTTTGGCTCAGAATAAGGACTCATATCCTTCTTGGATTCCTTAGGACATTTTTTGTTTGAAATGTTTGTTTCTATAATTTTTTTCAGATTTTGATCATCTACTGTCTTGGATCAAGTTATGAAAGGTCAAACATTCAAGTTTAATCTGATCCTTGGATGCAATTTTGATTGTCGGTGGTTCTAATTTTTGGGTGATTTTCCAATCATTACACTTTTGTCTTTTGCTTTCTGAAAAAATTTGAGTAGTTTTCTTGTCAGTTTTGAAAGTTCATTTCATTAACTTGGAGACAATATAGTTCATCAAACCCTGTTATTTCAGTTTTCTTTTTGGCAATTGTTGACCCATCAAATCAATTATGAATCCTTTAGGGTCTACTGCAACATCAATTGATCTCAGATCTATTGGTTTTAAATCTCTTTTTAGAGTGATTGTTTTCTTTCGAATTGTCTTCTTGAATGAGTGTTAGAGGTCATTTCTACGTTTGATTCTATCGATTTTTGAGCTTGTGAATGTAGCTTTGTTTGGATATTCTTTCTACTTCATGTTCTTCTCTATATTATCCTTGAACTCTTTCATTTCATTTGAAAGAAAAAAAGTATTAAGAAATTTCATTTGATTACATTGCATTTTAAGAACCAAACAAAGAGGATTTGATTGCATTGTACTTAGCCACATTGTCTTGAAATCTTCTTGGGATTTAGGAATTTTTTTTACTGCATTGCATTGGGTTTATGCATTTGGAAATGGAAAAAATACTCTTCTCCTTTCCATATCTAGTGTTCATCGAAATTGAAATTATTTCATTTCATTTTCGTTTTGCATGGTTTTAAGAGTTGAGTCCAAATATCATCAATTTCATTTCTATACCTTTGAGTAATGAACAACCATAAAATCAAAGCGCTAATTAAAATATATCTAGAAATTTTTCTTTCTAGGGCTCTGTAAACCTAAATTAGATTAGTTGTAGGGATTTGGAATAGGTGGTGAAGATAACTTTCCAAAACTATAAAACATACATAGAATCATGAGTTAGGGAGAGAAATCCATTTGATACATCACTGTCCTGGGAAGCCCTTCTCACAAAAGGGTCAATCACGAGGTCACATTGGGGCCAACAAAGTAACTAACCCCACTTCATTGGTCTTGGTGGAGTGGTCTGAACGTATTACAAATGGTGTCATTAGACTCTTGGGGATCACTTGGGAGGTTTACACCTCGGTCAGAGGAACCTCTCAAGGGAATTTCTGGTTTCATCCCTTCCCTTGCGTGTATACCCAATTGCTGACTATTTCCTCAGGATTTAGTTGTTGTAAGTGGTAGCGTTAGTGGCCATAATCTTTAGGGTTCATACATAAGGTGACAATGAAGGGGAAAGTCTTTGTTGTACCTGGATTAGACGTTGGTCAAACTCACTCAAGATCCTTAGAGAGTAACCCACGGTTATGTCGTGTGGGAACTTGCACCAGGGTGTAAGTCTGTTAAGCAGGTCACTAACGTAATTGTTCCACCCGCTCCATCTCAACCACTTTTAATATTGATCCTGTGACATTGGATTTCATCACCAACTAGTGGTTTCATTGTGGGAAGGTTTGTTTGTATGTTTGCTTCCTAGATTTTTTAGCGTGTGTTGTTTTTTTTCTCTAGCAGACCTTAGGTTGAATTAGTGTATATGGAATCAGTTCCTGTAACTACCAACAAAGTGTTGGAGTTACTTCACAGACACCTAGGATGTATTTTTCCTAAGTTTTCTCCTTTTTTTTTAGTCATTATTAGTCATTATCCAGTCTCCTATATTTTAAGGGAGAATATTCCACCTGGAGAATATTCTCTTCAGTGGACACTTCAATTTGACTAGTTGAGTTGAGTCTAGATGTTGCATTGGTTTTGTCACCATGCAACATTGGGATCATCACCATGCTAAGGTGCACTTTCTTTGGTTTCATCACCAGAATGGCGCATTACCCTTGATTCCTTGATCTACTCCTCACTACACTATGTTTCAATTAGTTAACTGAAGACTGGTTGACTAGTTAACTCGGCTAGGTGGCAGTTCACTCCTGTAATTTCATGAGAGACTAGACTAGGTGGCATTTCACTCCCGTAATTGTTGGTGTGTGTCCAGATCACTCTAGACCACCACTATGGCACATTGTTTCTCTTCCAGTGTGCATTGATTGATTTATACATAGTATATCATGTGTAAATTATTCATTATTCATTACGGTTAATGAGAATTCTTCCATTCTTTCTCTCTTGCTTCTTCTTT
>SNQJ01S0155751.1:22408-37648 GCA_010110895.2 Picea sitchensis | reverse complement strand
TACAATAGCCGACATGATCAATCCACAATGGGGATTGATCCAATGAATAATATATCAAATAATAATAAGAATACTCTTTGCAGTTACATTTTTTCAACAAGTATTTCCAGCAAGCAATAGCTTGCTGGTTTTTGCAGGTTCTCGCCAGGTCAAGGGTGCATGCTGCTCGTTTTCAGTCACAACATACCTCCAAAGGCCCCCTTTTGCTGTGGTAACAAAATCCCTCTTTCTCCATCTTTCTAAAGCATTGTAAGCAAGCCCAAAGGGGGTCCCCAAGTGGCTTGCCTTCTTGTTTTCAATTCTGTTTTCATTTTCTTTTCGTCTTTTATTTATTTTTTATTTTCTAACCCCCACAATATAGCTAGCTTAGTTGTGGATGTCTAATATGCATGCTCATGGTTAAAATTATCTAGTATTAAATCTCACGCATATCTAAATGCTAGCTTAAGCCCGTGGAGGCATAGGATAAAATCTTTTGCTTTCGTTATTTCTTTACTTGCAGGCTCTCGTTTCTCAAGCATTTATCTTTCACATTTGCAAGCAAAGATGGGTATCTTAATGGTGTAAAATAATTCTTTCATTTTCACAAGTTATTTCAAGTTCTCTCTATGCTTTACATGCAATAATCTTACAATCTAAGAACTTCATTTTCCACTGTTTTAACATTTCGGTTTTGGGCCCTTTTGACACTTTTAGGGCAAGTGAAACTTATAGTAATACACTGAAACACTTAAAAACACTTAGTCCATAGGTTTAACAACCAACTAGACTTGATATGACACCTTTACCAACCGATCTTCGCCATTTAAAACGAGGACTAGAGGAAGCAACAGAAAGGTGATAGGCTGGGGACGGCCTCGTGGCGTGGAGCGTCCTTTTCCGAGAGTACTCTTTTTCTTGGGCTGACCCGTGGAGCTAGGGTAGGCCTTGTTGCCATACTTCTTGAGCACCCAACAATTACTTGGTAAAAGCGGGGGGAGTATTGGGTTGACACTTCGATAGGATTGAGACTTCACTTAACAATTTTTAAATCAATCCTTAATCTACAACTTTTGGGCAATCAATTTAATATACTTTGGGCAATCTACATTTACACTTGCAAGCACTTTCTCACTCTTACATTTACATGCAAGTTATCTTTATGAGTTGTGGATTAGTTATCTAAGTGGTTATATCTGTGTTTTGGAACACTTTCCTTTTCAAGCATTTCTCATATAAATTGTGGTTCCTATTTTGGTGTGATCCCTCAAGAAGTTGCGCATCCTCTCGGAGGCACTATTGTGTTGGGGCTTGAGTGATTTTTGTATGCCATTGAGAACAGTCCAATAGAGTAAGTGCATCCTTTGAGGAGACTCTCTATTGTGAGCATGCTAGGCCTTGTTGTGTTGATGAATACATCCACTTGAATATCTTCAATTTCCTGCACATACAAGTAATTGTTAGTTGGTGCCTTGTATATTTGTATTTCTATATCTTGTATCCATTTTGTCTATTTTAGTATAACTTTGTGGTAATCTTTAGATATTCATTATTGTATCTTTGTATCTAATTTGTATTTAGTCTTGTTGTAATCTTTGTAATCTTTTGTAATACAACTTCCCTTAAACTTAGTTGACCCCTTGCCCAATCTTAGGCACTAGTCTTAGTTGTCCTAGGAAAAGGCTTGCACTTGCATTGCTGCCTTTGCATCATAGGCTAGATTTTCCCCCAAACCTTTAACTAATTGAAACCAACTCCTAGAACTTAAACTCTAAATATCATCTAGAAACTAGGGTCTACCCCCCTTTGGCTTCCCTAGGATTAAGCCTAGACGGAAGAGGTTAAAGTCAAAGTGACAGCGTGGACTTTGAATCTAGGCATTGTGCCTCCAAGGACACACTAAGTGAGCAGGACTTAGCTCATGTTTGCAAGTGTGTATAAGGTCAACAACAAGATCCATGAATTATTGATGCCAAATGATGAAATTTTGACAAGTCCATTTTGTAATGTATCCACCAACCATCAATATTGGATCACCAAGATGAATTTTAAAGAAATTCATTATGTGTGATCACTGATAACAGGTACCATTGATGTCATAGGTTATTAGGTAGTCTGCTTGACTTCGATGCATACTGCCCTGTGTTTTCTTCACAATTTCGATTGGCAAGTCTCTTTATTGAATATATATTTGTTATTTTTAAATTTCTACAGTTTAAAACCTTCTAAAAAATACCATGTCAGTTTTGATAAAAGAAATCAAATATAATAACTTGCCTCCTTTACATGACTTCTATTTGACACCCTTCACACAATTTGTCGTGCATGCCGTTGTACTCCAATCTCTGATCTTCACATGTCTCAGATCACTTTCTTCTCTGATACCATATTGAATTATGGAGGATGCACACACATAAATGTACAAGAGAGATTGAGAATAACAAGAAATATTTAATTTAAACGGAGACCATCATATATCTGGTCTTGATACATTTTAGTTCTGTTCTAAGCAGTTCTACTACCTAACTGCTCTAACAAATGGCATTAAGTTAATACCAAGTTGGGTAGTTATGACCTTTAATAAACACACATAAATACTAACACTGGGTTAGGTCACTTTGTTATCTATTGTAATCATTATCACATTAACTTGATTTTCATGGTAATATTCTCACATTGATATGACTGTTTAGTTTGAACTTTCATTATTTCCCTTCTATTAATTTCGTTCTGATTGGATAGAAAAAGAATAAAATACTAAATGGAAATATAACATCTCTGTTATCTTTCATGTTGGGGTTTTTCCAAAACAAAGTTTTGAAACAAATGAATGCATGTGTTGTCTTGGTTTTTGGTTTTGAGTATTTCTAATCATTAATCTTATGATTATTAGGCAGAGTTTGCAACTTCAGCGGTAGACTTTTTACATAGAGTTGGTCGAACAGCACGTGCAGGTCAACCTGGATTGGTCACAAGCCTGTACACAGAAGCCAATCGAGCTCTTGTAGAAGCAGTGCGTCAGGCTAAAACCTTCGGCCAACCAGTGGTAATTATTTGTAAATTCTTAAGTCTACTTTTCTTAACATTATAAAATTGAGTTAGGAAGTAAGCTTGGTGTTGCCACAAAGTTAATGTTTATTAAATATAAAGTGTTAGAGAGACTTCTGGACGCTAGAGCTTTGTGTTATAGGAAGTCAGCCTTGGGGTGATAGGAAATCAGCTTGGTGATATTCAATGTTTATTAATGTCAATCTTCTTTGAGGCAACAAAGGAGGCATGACTGGGGCTAATTGGAATCCTCTGTCGATAAAGGTAGAATAATAAGAGCAAATTAGCCTTTAATGTTGGTAAAGATGTTGGATTTAAAGGAAATATGTATTTCAAAATTACCTATCCCTTCTAATAAAAATCAATCATATTATTGACTAGTTTATGTGAAGGACAATTCCGTAAAAGTTAGCGCCAGTTGGTGTTTTCTACTGTCCGCTTTAAAGCTAGCTTGTGAGCAGAGCTTCTTAATCATCTTTTTCTTAACTTGATATAATATTTTTCGTTGTCAAAGACATCTGGGTTCTGTTTCTTGTCGGTGCTCAGCTGATTCCATGATACCCCACTCAAAACACTCCTGATATGAGGGATTTCACATGTTGCTATTCTTAATGTATGCCTTTCTATAGATAGCTTTGATTTCTTGACATAATTCTCTTTCTCTTGACCATCCGTATTTTACTCCTGGCATTTTTCTTTTTCAATTGAAGTCACTGTTTCATTTTTTAAATTTAAGGAACCCACACAACAATGTTGGAAGGAATAAATTTAGTGCAGATGGAGGAAGTTGTGCAAGGCTTTTATTGATGCATGATTCTGAGATTTAGCTATATAAGCACATTGCTTTTAAAGGTACAGTGGTTGTAACATGGCCAATTAAACACACACTTCTTACTTGCTAGAAAAATTTTCTATTAGTTTTAACTCCAATCTTGATATTAATAAGAAAAAAACTTGAACTGTGTTTCTGCTTATACCATTTTCAAGAATACATGCTTTAGTCAAGTCACAAATTAAGCCCTATAAGTGCCCAGTTCCCTAGTTTGAAATGTTTTGGCATTGCAGGGTGTTCCAAAACACCATCTCTTTTGTTAAATTTCTTTATGCCCAGTAAACTAATTTCTGAATGCAATAAATTTTTATGCCCAGAACAAGAACAAGAACAAATTCTAAATTCTGATTTATAAAACAAAAATATAATTGAGCAAAATAACCTTGCAATGCATAACGGAAATTAAAGAAACCATTCACACAATTTCAGACACCAGAAATACCCTGAAAACCCCAGCTCCAGGGAAAGCCAGCAAACGAAGGTTTTATTATCAGCTTCAGCAAATCCAGAAAATGATTACAACAATGCCAAACCTGGCAATTTCATCCACAGAGAATTTTTGCTTGGATCTGAGCGGATCTGAGACTTACAAATGATAGAAGAAAGCGAAGAGAAGGAAGAGAAGGCGCCCAAGGAGGTCTTGGATGCCCCAAATCCGTGAAAATCAGGCAGAGCTTCTCTCTACATGTTCGCAGAATGTGAAAAAACAGCGAGCAAGTTTCCTTAGAAACTTGTCCAAATCACTTTAGAAGTCCCTGCAAAAAGGTGTTAGTCTAGCACAAAAAATATTCTAAATAAAAGACAAGTACGAAGTTAGTTAAGTCAAATAAAAATTAGCAATGAACTAATTTTTAAAAACCTTTTTGTTCGCTGTCCAAACAGCAAACAGCGGGCACTTTAATTTGCCTAGATATGGGAATGAAGCTCTTGCATCAAATATATTTTTCAGTATTTAAATCTGACTTTAAAATTTTACTAAAAGATGACTTTCTTGACTAGATGTGCTTAAATGATTTGTAATGGAGAGCGAAATGTAGATCTATGCATGCATGAAAATGGATCTGCTTTAGATTTAGATTTAAAATATAAATCTAGATTTTGCATGCAAAACAATAACCAGCAAAGCTTAAATATGAAAGAAGAGAGATGTAGAAAGCTTGAGATATGGAACTGTTAGAAATAAAGAGATGTGTTTGTTTTTCCATAGACAATATAGCAATATTGTCACCGAACCATAGGCACAAAGGCCACCCCCGAGAACCTTAACCTTGACAGACATAATAATTCTGGAAGCAGAACAATAGCCAACCAAGGTAGCGCATCTTTCTCCAAGGCTAGCGCACCATAACCAAGAATAACCAATGACCAAGCAGAAATTCCAAACCATAACCAAGAGAAAGTCCAAACCATAACCAACAGAAAGTCCAACCAAAAGCCAAAATCCCAGTTGCAGCAACTGCAACTACACTCCCTCTCCAAACTTGCGCATCACTAGTCTTATGCTGCAGTAGTTATGGTTCAAGTAAAAACTAAACTGAAAATTTAAAGGAAATGCATGAGCCATAGCTCATTGAAAATTGAACAGTTGTGAGGCTTCTTCCAGTACAGTCAGGAGACTTAGCTGGTATGAGATGACACAGTACAGGCTTCAGGGTCAGAGGGAGTAAAAGTGGGGTCTTTTATTATTTAATGAGTAAAAGTGACTTTATAAAGTTTGGGTCACTTAAGTAATTTAAGTGAACTCAATGAAAGATTAAGTCACATTCGTTGATCTTGTGGAGCAAGATTGAATCTCAACCATTGAGATCTAGGGTTAGGGAAGTTACTCATTAATGAGTAAATAAAAGGAGCATTTGAGAGAGATGGGACACACTTTCCAAGAGAGATTGAGAGGAGTTGAAAGGAAGAGAGGAGCAACAGAGAGGGATAGGCACAGATCCCAAGGATATTAGGAGGCACGCATCCCAAGAAATTGTAGTATTTAATGAGCAGGTCCGTATAACAGTAGAGGGTTGTACAGTATGGATTTGGAGAGGAGCATAACACTGATTATGCACAAAAATCGAGGCTAGGTTATGCACAGATTTTGAGGTGTTGTTTTTGTTGAGTAAAGTCCACACAGTCCGTACAGGAAGGCATTGTAGCTCTGCATAGAAATCGAGGAGTGTTTTGTTGCCAGGAAGGTCATACTGTTCTGGTTGTACAACAAAAATATGGGCACAAATTTCGAGGCAAAAGTCTGGTCTGATTTTTTTGTGGTCTTTGGCACATTCTTCGAGGTGGACTGTAGGCACAGTTTACGAGACAAGTACTTTGCATTTTTTGCTGTAAAAAATTGCTGTAAACTCAGAAAATAATTTCCTGCGAGCCCAATAATAAAGAATCTCTCCTTGGCTGGTTTTGCCTTCAGGGTTTTTCCAGGGGTATTGCCCGCAAATTTTTGTGTCAAATGTGTGGTTGATATTTGTTTATTGTTCATTTATTTCTGCTGCTAAGTTTGAGATTGGTTAGTCATTTGTATTTCTGCTCATAGTTCCAGTTGAATGCATATGGTTTACTTGCATTATTGGTGAATGACTATTAAGGGTTGAAATCCAGTTATTGACTAAGTGTTTGATGAAACTCACTGTGAATTTAATCCTTAATCTCCAAGAAGTGCTCCATGTAAAAGGCCATCTTTGGGCGTAACCCACCAAGGAAGTTGACCCAATTAATTTGGATAAACTACCTATAAATGTCATCTCTGATGATCTTGTTCAACACCTGTTTGGTCAAAAGGAGATGGCTAGGTGTGTCTAAGGAAAACCGAAATGGAGGGAGACGATCTATATGAATGCCCACAGAGTCTAAGAGATGTGAAACCCTTGCAAACTAACCTCACGCCTGATCCAATGGACGAGAAAGGGCAATGGTCTTAGAAGAGCAATAAGCCAAGTACGGGTACTGGTTTTGTCCCTTCGCTGAGTCAGCTAAGCTACGAACGTGATGTAGAAAGGAAACCAGTCTGAATACTATCTCAAGCCAGAAGGGCCAAGCCCCAAACTCTGCTAGGATGATGTGATGGGGAATTTTCTGCTTGCATCTAATGATGCGTCAAAGGAGAAGTGTTTGGACTCTCTCCATTGAGGCCCAATCTATCTCCAGTAAGGAAGGTCCCTAGATCTCTAAGACATAGAGAATGGTTGGTTGGATAAGGAATTCTATGAGGGACATCATGGAGAGCTATCTTGAAAATAGTGCCGAAAACACTGTCTTTGGGGAAGGGCTAAAGACCCATAGCTCTTGGCAATTTGAGGCTGGAGGGTCGGTCAAAAATTGAAACAGGGTCTTGAGAATCTTACTCCCAAATAAGTCTAGGTATTGGTGATCTCTATATCCTCCCCTCAAAAGAAGAAATGAAGGTTTGTGGTCATCGTTGACCAGTTGAAGATCATAACTTTGGTTTTACCCAGGTTGACCTTCAACAACCGAAGGTCGCATAAGAGAGCTAGGGCATCCAACTATCACTGTAAACCTGCTGGAGTCGAGGCTAGGAGGACCACATCATTCGCGAAAAGCAAGATGGATATCAGAACTTGGTGGAGGAGGGACCCATCATTGTCTTGGATATGCTAGTGGAGAAAAGTATCTAACTCATCAATGTAAATCCCGAATAATGTGGGGGACAGTGGGCACCCCTGTTTAAATCCAATGGTACTCCTGATAAAGTTTGACATCTCGTGAACTGTGCGGAGGTGACCAAGAACTGACTCATATAGGCGCATGATGGCTGTCAGTGGAATCTAGGAGATGCCAATGTCTCTGAGCCTCTGGAACATGGCTACTCTCGAGACAGAGTTGAAAGCTCTTTGAAAATCTACAAAGCAACAATAAACTTTTGAAGATCGATGTCGTGCCTCCTCAATGATGGCCCAAAGGGTAAATATGTGATATATGGTTTGATGAGCAGGTCAAAATCCTGGTTGTCCTTTAGCTCTGAGGTGTTGACGCTCAAGCTCATTAGAGGGCTTCATATGGAGAGCCGTAGCATATAGCTTCGAGAACGTATGACCCACCATGATTGTCCAGTAGTTGGTTGGGAACCAAGCTGGGGCTCGATTTGTGTATCGGGTGAATGATGTGGTGTGACCAAGCCGAAGGAAAACCTATGTGGACCACATGGTTGAGGAGATTAGACAAATAAGGAACTAAAGCACGAAGACCATGCTTAAAGAACTCTGCCGGGAAGGCTTCCTCGTCTGTTGCTTTGCTACTGTTCATCACTCAAATGGCCTCTCTAATGTCCCTGTTTGTGAATAAGCAGCATGAGGAGGGTAGAGAGGTAACATGAATCTAAGGTTGTCTAAGAATATCATAGAGGGTGGATATGTGGGAAAACATGGAGCCGGGGTCTAGGTCGGATGGGAGAAGGGAGCGGCGGGGAAGGCTGGTATGCCAAAAGTGTTTAAGGGAGCAAGTGAGGGAATTAGATAAGTCATGTCTTCTCTGAGAGACAAAGAGGCATTTCTTATGGCGAAGGAGACGACGATAAGAAGCTTTGAGGTTGGTATAGGAGGGGTGAGCATGGGTAAATGCATGTCGAAGTTGGCGATGGAGGGCTTTGCATTCCTTGTCATATCATCGATTAATGGGACATGATTTTTTATTTTGGGAGGTGGAAGTGACTTGGATGGAATGAGGGTAGACCTGAGTGTTGCATCCTAAATGATGGATGAGAGGCAGTGATACTCGGTAGAAATAGAGTCTAGTAAGGAGAACTGTGTCTTGGAGGGGAGCATTTGTCGGAGGTGGGTAGAGAAGGTGTCCAAGTCTCCTTCATCAAATTGGAAAATAGTGTGGTGTGGGCCCTAGGGGGGTGGTGGTGTGGCAGGAGGGTTTCCAAGGTTCATTTGCAGACATCATGATTCCCCTTCATTCCAAAGAAGGTGTTGGTGTCCTAATACACACCTACTAATGTGGATAAGTCTCCAACCCACTTGGTGTGTCCTTGGAGGCACAAACCTAAGTCTAGATCCACTGTCACCTCGATCTAGACCTCTTCCGTCTAGGCTCACTCCTAAGGAAGCCAAGGGGGGTAGATCCTATTAAACTATGCGAAGTTTGATTAATGATCTAGGAGTTAATTGAGTTAATTGTTAAGAAAACCCAACTCAGTGAAAGACATCAAATGCAAATGTGCAGTTCCTTTAATGACAATCAAACCCTTTATTTGGAAACAACAATTAGACCAGTGCCTAAAGATTAACAAAATGGAGTCAATGAGACATACAACAAAATWCAATTATACAAGAATGAAATAATGTTATGAGATATCCACAATAAGTATGAGAACTCTACACTTAAACCAATTATGTTCAAATAAATAAAGAATGCTTTTAAACAAGTATTCACAAGAAAAAAAATTACTCAAAAGTAACTTGCTTGAAAAGTAAATGTTGTGAAATAATGTGTAGGTTGATTTTAGAAAGTTTTAAGTCTCTCTTGAATTAAGGGGGTGATTTAAGTGTGAAAGATACAAGCCTACACCATGTGACTACCCCTAATTCTTATCCCTTCAATCAAAAGGAAGTGCTGGGTGCTCAAGAAGAAGAACAAACAAGGTTCTTCCCTAGCTCCATAGGTCAAATCCGGAATGCTTGGGCCCTCAAGCAAGGAGGAGACGTAGTGCCGTGAAGCCGTCCCTGACTTCAACCCCTTGTAGCCTCCCAAGTCACCCTTTTTAGTGGTAGAAGCAATAATAATTGGGTGCCTAATTAATCTAGCCTCTCAATCCTTTGCCCTTTTTTAGTTACCCAAGATCCACAAAGTGGCAAGGGAAGGGAATAGGGGGCAAAGGCGGGGCACAAAATTGATTACTTTGCAACAAGTTAAAACTTAAACTAGCCTTCACGATTTTGCATGGATGGCAAAGCCAATCACTATGCAAGGTGTGGACAAAATTAAATAAATTAAATGACTTGAAAATAAAAGAACAACCTCACAACTATGGCACAAGATGGAGGACAAACCTACCGGTGTTGGCTAAGGTGGGTAAATAAAAGTAAAGCAGAAAATTAAATTTTAATCTAGCCTTCACGATATTGCATGGATGACAAAGCCAATCACTATGCAAGGTGTGGGCAAAACACAAAAACTTATTTACACTTTACAGAAATTTTTTAAGTAGAGAGAATGCAAGCCCAAGAGACTCTCTTGCGCTGCTTACAATGTTTAGAATGTGAAGATAGAGAAAAGGGTTTGGCACCAAGACTCTAGGATGCTTCCTTGAGTCTTTAGGGGCAAAAAATATGCAGAAATCCTCTTAAAACCTGCCAAAACAACAAGCTTTTCTTGTTGGAAATTACTAAAATGACTTGGAACAAATTATTTTATATTAGCACAATAAACATAAATTATTTATAAAAATTTCTGAACATAAAAAGAGAGATTAGATTGCAGATTTAGATGAAATTAATGCTAGGAAATGGTAGATATATGGCTGAAAATGAAAACATAAAATATAAAAGCTTTATATGGCTGAAAAAAATGGATTTCCAGATTTGAAATCCACTCCCCCAAGCCTTTGGTAACCTGTAGATTTTTGTAAACCCTTGCTGCAAAATTCAAAGAAGGCGAGTGTGTTCTAATATCTTGCAAAATACTTTCCAAAAATACTAGAAACAAGTCACAAAGATTAATAGTAAGACTACTACTAATCTATCCCAAGCAAAATACTTTGCTTGCGTCTCCAAGTAAAAATGCAAGCGAAGAAATACAAAAAAAATAAATTGCAGCAATATTACCTCATAGATCCACAACAGCTCCAAGAATACTCCAAGAGACAAAATAAATCCTCCAAAGCTTCTATTTTATTAACCAAGAAAAGATTTGCCAATGGCACCAAGAATCATGAGAGAAAATGGGAGAGAATGAGGGAGAGATGGGAGAGATTTTGGCATAATAGAGTTGATGTAAGAATAGATGATAAAATGAGGAGGGGTAGACTTTCTTTTATATGAGGGAAAGATGAGAGACCCCTCTTGGATGAATTACAAGTGTCACACATCTAAGAGAGAGACAGAACAAGTCAAGGGGGGTGCACTTTTAGGGTTTTGATAGTGAGTTAGGGTTTGACGGGTGAGATGTGAAGGGGGAAAACCTCTTTTGACTTGTCATGGGGGGTTCTTCTAAGTGGATTTTTACTTTTCTAGCTTAAGAAATACATTAGAAATCATTTCCCCACTTTCTCTCATGACTTTAGACATTTTTACAATTTTTGGTTTTTTTACCTTAGCCAATTATTTGCTGATTTTTGACTGACTTGGACTCCTCATGGACAATGACCTAGCAAAACTTGTCCAATTGAGTTGAAATTTGGTCCAAAGGTGTAGGGGGTTGTTATTGCACAATTTGTAGTTTAAGGTAAAAGATAGATGAAAGGAGGTCAAACTGGCGTAACTGAACCAATCCCACCACTGTCACCTCAATGGGATGGCTCTTTCTGTTTAGGGAGGTAAGGCCCAGGGGAGACATCCCCAGTGACTTGGGGTTTTGAGAAGGCAAAGGGTTACGGCTAAGTAATATTATTTCCCGCTCACAAGTCACCACCGATCAGAAAGTCTCGGCTAATCAGCCAATAAAGATAAGTAATAACCAAATGTGTACCTGCCCAGGAACAAAGCAACAAAGAAACTATGCATATGCAAGATCACTTTCTTGGTTAGTACTTCATATAATTATGGACTTCTGATATAAAGAAATTGACAACAATATAGATGAAGTAAAATCAATGATGTAAACTAGCAATGATTAAACTATGTCACTTCACAATAAATGTTAATGGCAATCAATGTAACAATATCAACACTTTGGAAACAACGCCTTAGCCAACCATTCAATTGCTTCAAAGATAAAATAAACGCTGCATAGAGATGTTTATAGCATAAAAAAGGTGACGACAACAATAGGTTTAGTAAGATTAGTCTAGGCTAGGGTTAGAAATAGTTAGAGGTTGTTCAAGAATGTTTAGAAATTGTTTGTGATCAAGGTACTCAATACAAGAGGTCTTAGACCAGTGCGCTACTAGGGCATATAGAGTCAAAAGAGGCTGCAAAGGTTGAAGGACTAAATGATAACGAATAGACCAAAGGCGAGGATTAAATGTTGAGGTGCTGCTATAGCAATGCCTCAACAATGAAACCCTAGGGGAGAAAGGCTTACTAAGGTGTAGAAACCCTAGGCCTTAGTGCTTTCTCCTCCTTCTTTAGCTTATTGGCAAGATGAAATCGGCTAGCTTAAGCAAGAATTTATAGGGCTAAAGACAAGAGAGTTAGAAGGTGAAGTGTTGCTAAGGCAAGGCTTCATCAAACAAACCCTAGGGGAAAACGACTCATCAAGGTGTAGAAACCCTAGGCCTTGATGCATTTTCCTCCTTCTTAGCTCAATGACAAGGAAAAAACGACTAGCTAGAAGAGTAGAGGTAGAGTGTTGCTATGGCAAGGCCCTATCTTACTTCAGAAAATCAAAATAGCTGTTAACTTGGTAGGGACATGAGACAAGGACCTTAGCATGTGCTTGTCACCTAGGGTTTTAATCCAACAAATTATAATAACAAATGCAAGTAAATAATACTATAACCATTCAATCAAGAAGTGTTGCAAAAATTCACTTCCATAAACCATTTATTCAAGTAGTGCCAAAATAGTCCAAAAATAGTCTTCTTCAACAAGTGCACCTCAAAATTTCAGCCAAAACCCTAGAAGAGGGCGCAAATTTCAGACCTCACTAATGTGTGAGTGAAAGATGATGAAAATATGAGAGTAAAAACCCTCAATATATAGCATACCAATGACCTTTATTAAAATTTAGGTCATCAAAAGGCCAACAAGGCCAAAATACAAAATAATATTGTTTTACATTAAATTGTCATAAATTAAACCCTAATCAAGCAAAAGCAAGACGTCATACCCCTTCTAGGGTGACGTTAGCCCTTTCTAGGGCAAATGTAACCTCTTGGAGCAAAACGTTAGCCCTCCTTGGGATTCTCCAACTTGCCACACGTGCCAATGACTGTCTCCCAAAACGTCCATGAAACTGGATGACGTCATGAGCCCCCTGGGTGACGTCCTGGGCCTTCCAAGGCCAACGTTCCAATGAAGAGGGCATAAGCCCCCTAGGTAAGGCTCTACTAGGGTGCCTATGTGGAACGTCCTCCTCTTCTCCTGTGCAAACCCCTCTGTCCTGTCTCTCCCCCCTGCTGGGGTCTCAACATCCATCTGGTGGGCTCTTCAGCCCCATGAAGGTCTGAACTAATCATCTCCCCATGTGTACCTGTCCAATGTGGTACCTGTCCGTCGGGCATGATCCTGCACATCAACAGCTATGCCCTCCATGGGCTCATAAGTCACAGGGATCATAGCAATGTCAATCACATCTGATCATCAATATTATTTAAACATGTGCATAAAACCCCTTTTACCCCAGTCAAGTGCTCAAAGACATTATATATATCTGCAATACAAGTTTGGAGGAGGCGAGAGGGCATCCTATTGGGCTAGTGTCCACTGGAAATTGGATGTTTCCGGAAGAGATTAAATCCAAGTCATGTAAATGGGTGAGGTGGATAAGGGATGTCTTGACAAGGGGTGCAGTGAAAGTAGGGAATTGCAGGGCTTACCTGTGGGTGCCTTTGTAGAAGGCGAGTTGCACTTGTCTTGGATGCAAATGTTTCCAAGCCCATTCATGCCTTTTATTCTTTATTGCTTTTTCTTCAAGAAGCTAATCAGGGGACACTGCCCTCGCGTGGTGACCAATGGTGGCAATGTTACTCACAAGCACTTTCACGGAAATGAGAATGTTGGCTCGTGATGAGACCTCCTTTCTCTTGGCCATGCAACCAAGAGCCACTACCTTGACGTGGTAACCAACCTGTAGTGTCATACCGCTAGGTGCCCATGGACCTAATAGACTGGTTCGTGATGAGAAGCTTTTTTACTGCTTTCTCAGGGATCCCTGGGCGAAGCATCTTGAGGTTTTATTTTTAGGCTTTTATCTTTTGCCAGCTTGCTTTTGCCTTCTGGGGCTTTAGCCCCTTCTTCCCACAAGGCAAGGTGCAACCCTTAAATGATTGGCCAACCCAATGCTTAGACAAATGTAATGGGATGGATGAGCGGGAAGCAAGATGAAAAAGTGGTAATATGATGGGAACGGACGATGACTTTTCAGAAATCATCCCAGTGGCAACCCAAAACCTATGGACACAGGCTTACTAGGGCATCCTGTCATTCCCCGTAGACATGGTGAAGTGGACAAGTATAAGAACCAAGCATTTGTTAGAAACAAAAGGAATTAAATGCACATATTCAAAGGTTTTGAGGATCAGAGTGACACATACCATGATACTCGAACTCATTACCTCACAGAGAAAGAACCATCTCTGATACAGGACCAAGCCGACGGTGATGGATGTTGCTGCTACTGACACAGTGGAGGCGCTGAGAGGGAGAAAAGATGGGCCCTCCAGGGCCATTCTCAAGTCGATCTGGCTCTCGGTACTCCATGTCTAGGACCTGTGGGCCTCCAGACATAATCGCCTTAGTTATCCCTAAAAGTGGGAGATAACAACGGTCATAAGCCATTTGTTTTGATTACTCACACCCCTATACAAAATCCAAAAGGACCACATTTTTTCATTTTACATCAAAAATAATTAAATTTCCAATTAACGGAAAATTTTAATAATTAAAATAAAACTATCAAAACTTAACGGAATTCCGCAAGACTCTAGAAGATGTCTAGCATGGTCATTTACAACATTCGTAAACCTTAGTCACCCCTTGGGCGCGATCATTAGAACACCTTTTACCACATTGGAGGATTATTGTGAGTGAAAAACTCAAGGATAACTAAAATGGCCTAGTAGGCGAGATTAATTACTTGAGGAAAAAAAAACTCGATGAAAGGACTTCCCTAATGATAAATTCCTAGGCAACTAACCAAAAATTGACTCATGCTGACCTATTATATTATTATCCCACGTAGGGGAGCGAACATTCCGAGTACATAGAAAGATGTGTCGGGGGAAAAATTTGCCTTGCTGAGCCATAATTCTTCAAAATACGTTGTACTGCAAGGTGTTAGAATATAGAAAAGTGTGCTCGTTTTACCATTGACGATACCATTGTCACCCAACCACAGGCCGAAGCTACCCTCCGAGCACCTTGACCTTGATCGAGAAGAGAATCCTGGTACCAATCCAATAGCCCAGAGAGGCTAATGCACCAAGCAAGAATAGAAACTAAGCTGAACAGATGATCCCACCCAGAGGCTAGCGCACACCTTCCCAGAAACCTGCGCACAAGCTGCAACTGCACCTGCGCAGATCCAGTTCTCTCTGCAACTGC
>SNQJ01S0155750.1:22460-36483 GCA_010110895.2 Picea sitchensis | reverse complement strand
AAATCGCACTCACCACTACACTCCCGCGCATATTTGGAGCTCTCACTCACCACTACAAAGGAGAATGCATTCACCAGTACATAGGAGCATAGATATTGGAGAAGAAAGGAGCATGCACGGATTTGAGAGGCTAGGGCACATGGATTGGAGAGGCAGATTGGAGAGGCTAGGGCACATGGATTTGTATGCAGAGTGGAAGGGAGAGGAGGATGGGAGAAGGAGGAGAAGGAGGGAGAGGTGCATGGGAGGAGGACACATAGGAGGGTGCTAGGGAACACAAATTTTCACCAAAGGAGGGAACACATGCACGAGAGGAGGGCACACAAATTTACATAGGAGGAGGGCACATGGTTTTTCACTAGAGGAGGGCACACGGCCGAAGGAAATGGTTTGACTTCTTTCTCCTATCTCTTAAGTGTGCATGCTAATTGTTTGATGAAATGCTTGATAGAAATGCTTGATAGAATGATTGATGAAATGCTTGATATAATTCTCGATGAAATGATAAGTCATCCTTTTAAAATGCACATAGATGGTTTAAAAAAAACTAAAGTCTTCTCAAACCATCACACTATCATGTGATGTGGAGACAACATACATGAAGACAATATAGGAAGGTGTAAGATGATGTGTTAAATTTGTGTGAGTAGGTTTGGAGTGTGGATGTGGATAGCATTTTCAGGTTTGAGACAAGCATGGGATTTTTCATGAAGAAAGTTAGACTAGTTTGAAAGACCAATGTATTCTTATATTTGGGTCTTTGGTTTCCCTGCAAACCCACCAATAGAATCCAATTTAATGTGAAAAAATGTTTTGAAAAGAGAAGTGTCCATACAATTCTAAGAAATGAACCATTCCTTTTGTAAAAAGCATTGTTTCAAAAGTTATTCAAGAAGGATGAGTTATTATGGCGCAGTCGCGCCCTCACTAACACGTCCGCTTCCTCAGGACCTTCTTCTTCTCGGCCCGAAGAACTCTAAGGTTCTTCTATTTCCCTATTGGGAAATCTGCACCCACAGATTCTCTTCAGTGCGATTCCCCTTTGTTCACTTGTCGGGAAATCGGAACTCGCAGCTTCGCGAGTCTTCGGTTAATCACTGGGCTCTCAAATTCCCGAGACCCGAGATGTCAGTCAACGCTGACTTCCTCTTTCTCCTATCGGGACTTCGAATTTATCGTGGCTTCGCTACTCGCGACATCAAACACTCAGTTCTCCAACTCCCGATATCCGATGCTCCGAAACGTCGATACGATCCTATCGCGCTTTCACTACTCGCCACCTCACGTCCTCGTGACATGGAGTACCCAATACTTGGGCGCTCACCCTGTGAACTTCCAAGTTCGCGAGATCTCCCGATATCCACCACCTGTCTTTTACTTACTCCTGTGGTCCCACACGCTACCCCTTGGTCGTCAGGATATCGCGTCTCGCGATATCACAATTCTTGTTGCGAATTTTTGGAATTTCACCTTGAGAGTCCCTGATACACGATACGCGCATAGATCCGATGATCCTTGTGACTCGGGCCGATGGATCTGCCCCTCCCAAGATCTGATTCTTCTAATGTTCGCACCGCAATCCCCTTGCACCTCCGTAAGATCCAACGGCCCATGGAACTTCGCAAAATCTCCTCGAAGAATTTCGATCGTCCGCTCACTCCTTTGATGATTCTGCGAACTGGACCAAGTATTCCTTTCCACGAAGACTGGTTCACTTGCACGCGATCTTTCAATGCTTGCTCGAACTCTTCGATGCACAACCTCTCTGTGCAATCCCTCGACGAATTCGAAAGCCTACTCCTCCTGATCTTTTCCACAACTCTGAGTCTCTTAGAAAAAGAGAACTCTTTGCACGCACTCCTTGCGGAAACTCTGCAAACACTTCAAGTGTTCAGCCGTCCTTGAATTTGCGCACACCTGCAGCAACAGTCTTAATTCCCTTTTCTCAGAATCGCAAATCTGATTCTTGACTTGGCATGCGCACTCCTTGCACAGCTCTTCTGCTCAACTGTACTTCTGGGAACTTAGAACAAAATTTGTCTCTATCTGAAGCCCTTTGTCAACGCACTCCTTGCGGACAAATTCAACTGCACTCCTTGCAGGAATTCTATGGCTCATAATAGAGAAACAATTGAAACTAATTCCTTGCTCCCTCCAGAATTCAATTCAACCATGAAATCACATACACAACATATAAAAGAAAATGTATAACAGGAAGCCAACATTCATGAGCATAACATCAATACACAGAGAACAACACAATCCATGAGTTTGAATCAATTCTTTCTTCTATTAATTCAAATGATTGTACATGGGTGTTCTTCATACACTTCTTTCCATGCTCTCTTATGCTTCTCTTGCTCAGGCTTCTCTATGTTACAATGTACAAAGGAGGTTGTCTATATCCGTTTTCCCTCTCGAACTCTAGCTATCAAATCTAGAATTAAATTTCTATCTAACTTTACATTAACTATATTAAATGCCTCATCTACCTAAGTATGAGAGCTATCTGCTCAAGTTCCATTACAATATACAAGTGTGCCATCTCTTAAATGGGTCATTTAAGATCGCACAACAATTCCAAGGCATTTTCAAAAAAATTGTGCTGGCTCGTCCAGGTCTTCTGCTCCGCGCTGGCTCGCTTGATGTGCTGGCGATGCTCCTACATCATACTCCTCGCCTTGAAAACTTTCATGGGCTCCTGTCCATGAGCTCCTGCACTGTATGTCCATGCTTTTGTATCACTTCTTCTCTCTCCCAGCTGGCATCTTCCACTGGGTGATTCTTCCACTTGACCAGATACTCGAAGTATTGCTTCCGCTTGGTCTTCTTTCCTACTCTCTTGTCCAGTATGCACTCCATCTGTGGATTTTCTGCAATCGACATCTATTTCGTCCACTAGATGATTGGTTGCTCAGTTGCAGTCTCTGCTTCTCCAGCCCTGTATGGGTATAAATCTGCGATATTAAATATCGGATATATCCCGATGCCATCCGGCAACTCGATCTCATAAGCGTTCTCTCCGAATCTCCTCAGGGCTCTGCATGGCCCAATTTTCTTCATTTTCAGCGTGTTGTATGTTCCTCTTGGGAACCTTTCCTTCCTCAAATGTGCTAGAACTAGATCATCAACTTCGAACTGAAGTTGTCTCCGATGTTGATATACTCTACGCTTATATTCCTGGTTCGATTTCAGCAGCCGCTCCTTCACCTGGCTGTGAAGTTATTTCATCGCCTCAGCGAACTCTTCTGCACTAGCGCTACTAGTACCAGTCTATCCTGAATCCCTCAGTTCAGAAACTCCTCTTGGCTGCATCCCATATACAACCTGAAATGGACTCTTCCCTGTGCTCTGATTCACCGAATCGTTGTATGTAAACTCTGCCTGTGGCAATATGTGGTCCCAACTGCTATGGTGCTCTGTCACTAAGCTTCTCAGCAAGTCTCCCAGAATTGTTTTCACCACCTCTGTTTTTCCATCTATCTGAGGATGATAAGAAGAACTAAACGCTAAGTTAGTTCCTAGATTCTTCCATAAGGTCCTCCAAAAATTCCCTATGAATTTTGTGTCTCTGTCTGAAACTATGCTCTTCGGCAATCCATGAAGTCGAACAATTTCTTTGAAAAAAAAATTTGCGATATGAGTCGCATCGATGGTCTTCTGGCATGGAATGAAATCTTCCATTTTAGAAAACCAGTCCACCACCACAAATATGGAATCAACACCTCTTTGTGTCCTCGGAAAACCTAATACAAAATCCATACTAATCACCTCCCACGGCCTCTCTGTTATGGGCAATGGCTGATAAAAACCTGCATTCTGCTTTCTCCCTTTCGAATGCTGGAAAATTCGACATCTGTCAACGAACCTCTTGAAATATGATCGCATTCCTGGCCAAAAGTAGGATTCATTCAGTTTCGCGAATGTTTTGTCATGGCTAAAATGTCCTGCTAAGCCACCACTATGCTTCTCCTTTAACAAGTTCTCCCTCATGGAGCATTTCAGAATACATAGTTGATTGCCTCTGAACAACAATCCCTCCTGGATCATATAATCTATCCAAGGGATCCTATCCCTAAGAACTAGATTCTCAGCTGCTTCATACACTTCTCCAAAATCTGCATCTACTGTGTACATATCTCTGATATTTTCAAAACCTAATGTCTTGACTCGAAATTCCTGCAGCAACAAACACTTCCTACTCAAAGCATCAGCCACTTTGTTAGCAGTACCCGAAATGTGCTTAATCAAAAATGTGAAATTCTGCATATACTCTACCCATTTGGCATGTTTCTGATTCAACTTCTCTTGTTGAGTCACAAACTGTAATGCGTTATTATCACTGTACAATACAAATTCTTTCGAGATCAAGTAATGCCTCCACTTCTTCAATGCCTATATGATAGCATAAAATTATTTATCATACGTGGATTATTTCAGTTTCACCTCATCCAATTTCTCACTGAAATATGCAACCGACCTGTCTTCTTGACTCAAGACCGCTCCTATGGCATACCCACTTGCATCACATTTCACCTTAAATGTCTTCAAGAAATCTGGAAATACCAACACTGGTTGTTCCGTGATCTTCCTCTTCAACAGATGGAATCTCTCTTCAGCCTCTGTTATCCAATGAAAGGACTTATGTCGCTTCTTCACTGTATCCATCATTGCTGTGCTAATTCCACTGAAATTCCTGATGAATTTTTGGTAGAAACTATCCAAACCATGAAAACTTCTCACCTCGAAAATATTTCTCGGTGATGGCCAATTCTTGATCACTTCTACCTTATCCGGATCCATCTTCAACTCATTCGCTGAAATAAAAAACCCCAAATACATGAGTTATGTCTTCATAAATGAGCACTTCTTCATACTGATCAACAACTTCTCGTGCTGTAGCTTCCTCATCACAATGGCCAAATGCTTCAGATGCTCAGCCTCTGATTTACTGAAAATCAGTATATCGTCCAGATATACGACGACAAACTTTTCGATAAATTCCCTCAGGACTTCATTCATCAACCTCATAAAGGTACTTGGCACATTTGTCAAACCAAACGTCATGACTAACCATTCATACAGTCCTTCGTTGGTCTTGAAGGCTGTCTTCCACTCATCACCTTCTCTCATGTGAATCTGGTGATATCCACTCTTCAAATCAATCTTTGAAAAGTACCTTGCCCCACTCAGGCAATCCATCAGATCATCCATTCTCGGCAATGGAAACCTGTATCTAATGATTATCTTATTTATCGCTCTGGAATCGGTACACATTCTCCAGCCTCCATCCTTCTTCGGACTGAGTACTGTCGGAACAACACATGGGCTTAAACTTTCCCTCACCAACCCTTTATCTAACAGTTACTGTACCTGCCTTTTTACCTCTTCGTTCTCTTGCGACATCAATCTGTACGCGTATTTATTCGGAAAACTAGCTCCTGGAATGAGGTCAATATGGTGACTCACACTCCTCATCGGTGGCAACGAACGAGGTAATTCGTCCACTATGATGTCAGCGAACTCTTCCAGTAGTTCTTGAATCTCATCTGGAAAATCATCCACTCTTGTGCTAGTCAAAACAATCCTCGGTTTCCTGACCACAAAGAATTGTGGATCTTCCTTCTTCTCTACCTCTATAAGAAGTTCCTTCCCACTCATGAGAAGTATTGTGTTGCTCACTTCCGGTTTCACTTCCTTATCCTTTATCGGAAGCAACCTGTGTGTCCTCCCGTCCTTCTCTAAAGTATATGTGTTCATTCTCCCATCATGAACCACATTTCTTTCATATTTCCATGGTCTACCCAACAATAAATGACATACATCCATGGGAATAACATCACAGAGTACTTTATCACTATATTCCCTTATTTTGAATTCAACTAAACACTGTTTAGTGACACTCACCTCATGTCCCTTCTGTAGCCATGAAACTTTGTATGGACTCGGGTGATCAGTTGTCTCCAGCTCCAGCTTTTCCACGATCTCGGTTGAAATGAGATTATCTGTGCTATCGCTGTCCATGATAACCTTGCATACCCAATCCTTGGTCTTGCAAGATGTTTTGAAAAGTTTGTTCCTTTGAGTTGAGTCCTCCACCTCCTTCCCGGGTGTTAAGAGAACTTTACGCATCATCAACGACCTTCCACCTTCTACACCTTCTGTCTCAACATCCTGCCTATGCACTGTTAGAACCCTATATAATAGGGAATCAGTGTTCTGAATAATATTTATGTTTTTCAGGCATATGTGTTTGCTCATGACGCTTGGAGAAGGTGGCAGAAAGCGCTCGACACTCACCAAGCATAAGATGAGTACTTGAGCGCAAGTTTGAAAGCGAGCTCCGGTGCATTTTTATCAAAAATTTGTGAAGTGGTTTGAAATGGAAAAATTTGACTCTTGTGGGTCAAATGTAAAGTTGGGTTCATTAGCCTAATGTGGGTTTTATAATCTGTGTTTGGTGAATTTGGCTAAAAAAAATTTGGCCCCTCGGCCTTTGCTTCTATGCAGAGCTTTATGAAAAATTGACAAATATTTTTTTTCCAAAAAATAATATTGGCATAGGGCCAACCTCCTAATGCTAGACACCAAGCGATAAGCGCCATTTCATGCACCAACCGCAAACACACAAGTTAGCGCCAACACCAATGCCTAACCCCAAAGCCCTAAGCCTCGGGCTCACTTCATCGACACAACATATGACTGATGGCTAATATAATCACTTAAAGTTTAGTTTACGGTGTGAATGTGGGATATCACCCACAGGAAGTCACAAAATATATAAAACACAGCTTTAAAACCCCGTGACAGATGCTCAAACCAGAGTCAAGGTGTCGAACGCATAGAGGCACGCATGCATAGAAGGCTTAAGGCCAATCTTGCCTCACAGTTCCTGGGCAATGATAAATTTTTCTAAATTCGTTCCACCTCAAGCAGTTCAAAACTTTGCTAACAGACTTCCAGAACTGTGCAAGACATATGGTGTGCTTATGAACCCTAATTTGGCAGCACCACCGTTGACAGAGATAAATGGGAATGTTGAAGGTGTCGTTAAACATATGATAGAATCAACGAAGAAGAATGGTAACCCTCTCGAGCTTATCCTCTGCATAATACCTCAACAAGATAACGAACACCTTTATGCTACTGTAAAGAGGTTATGTGAGTTGGAGTTTGGTGTTTGGACCCAGTGTTGCTTGGCAAATCATGTCAAAAAATGCAAGCCTGAGTACATTGCTAATGTTATAGTGAAAATAAATGCAAAGCTTGGTGGGCAGAACTCATTGTTGGTTGATAAGCAAAAGAAATCGTCACAGGCATGTCCCAACTGCAGTCCGACAGATGCAGTTGAATCGACTTGTGGAACATTACTTGAAGATTTGGAAACCATTCGAAGACCTGCAGAATCAGAATTTGCCGTTGCAGGTGCATGAAAGGTCAAAATTGTAAAAGTGTTTACATTAACCTTTGTGCATGGGTTTTGTCTCAGGAAATGTCTAACCATAGTGTTGTAGTAAAGATGATGGTTTGCATAGATTGGAAAATGAGTTTAGGGATAATATTACTGAAGCTCTCAGGGCTGCAGGTCTTATTTCTGACTCCCCTACTGGAAGTCCTTATCACATGACTGAAAATAATGTGGTTGAAACTGACAATGTAGCTGCAAATAAAGACAATGTGATTGGTTGCATGGACAATGTTCTTGATCTAGACTGTCATCTAGTTTTCTTTTTATTAGCATCTCCATAAAGAGATATTTGAATACCTGGGATGGATATTGGCCTACAAAAACAGGGCAAAAAGTCGGCATATCAATGAGACATATCAGGGCACTCTTTCTAGTTATGCGTATGTGCTTCTGTGCATTCACTTTCTGAAACAGAGCGCAGATACCAGGAATACAGAACAGAGTATATTACCACACAGAAGCATGCATTTTTGAAGCTCACAAAGACGAGGATTGGCTGAAGGATAAATACGACCTGTCACACCTAGAAGCTGTCATACAAAGGAGAAATGAAAATGCAAAAGCAACTGCAAAGGAGTTACTCTTGGACCTATAGAATGGAAACAACAATTCAGATGATGATGCTGAGGTTAGTGGCAAACAGGAAACTCCTGGCAGCTACATCATCATTTTTGAGGTAGCGTTAGAGCACAAGTGGCAATTTTATTTCATGAATGACAAGTGGTGAAATGACCCTTCATGAATGAGCAAAAGTTAAAGGGAGGTGGCAAAGATTTCCTATATTCCGAACAGAGATTTAAACACATTTTCTCTGAGTTGGAAATGAATTTGTGACAGCAAGAAGCAAAAACTTAACAAACCTCCAACATGTTCCAGATGTCGAGCAGTAGATATCAAATTTAGTTTTCATTTAATTTGTTGTCTTGTTTATTATGGGAGACCATTTGCTATAGGTGTCAATCTGTGTAACTGCTTTTCTATCTTTAGAAAGAAGCGTTAAGGCCCGAATCTTGGCAAGGCTGGGGGGATTTTTTATTATTTATAGAGATGTAAAAAACAAAGAGAGGGTTCGACCTGTGAGATTTGATTGGGTTGAGGAGAGGGTTTCGACCTGTGTGAGAGGTTTAGACCTGAATTTGTAGTTTTCTTTGCTGGAGCTAAGGGCTGTGTTTAGCCAGAGAATTTCTCTGTAATTTTTAATGATTGATCAGTAATTAGACATACTTTCTTTTACAGGATTCTTGTGTGGGGATATTGGTGGAGTTTTTTCTCTGTTAAATTAATTTTATTGTCATCTTTCTCTTGTTTCAATTCTCATTGTCAAATGATAGTAATAGAGAAGAATTTATCAGTAGATACTCTTCATCTAATTATTTGATAATATTTATGTTTTCTTCTGAAAGCCCAGTTTAGGAATTCTTAGCTTCTCCTTTGCCTGGCTTTCTCCTCCCCTTGTTCTTCCTCAAATCGATGCCATCAAAACTTATTTCGATCCAATATTGCCGCTACCTTGCCCTGTGAAAGGACTTTGTCCAGATCTGAGAGTAAATCACATTGTTTAAACCACATACCGCGTTTTCCCAATGGCCCCCCTTGTTGTTCCAAAACAACCAATTAAAAATAAAAAACGTCGTACTTTTATAGCTAGCCTAACATCTGTCCTATTTCATATCAAGTTAAATCAAAAAGAGAGATCCCTCTCTGAGTCTTGGAGGACTAGATCCAAGACTGGAAGCGGTTCGAGGTTACCTCTGTGATTGCCTCAGCAGCCTTAGGGAAATTACAGAGTGCTAATATTTTTGGTGACTCCACTGGGGACCTTCTCCAGAGCTGCACTTCAAGTTCAGATTTGACTTCTGATGGTGAACAGAAGCCAAACACAGGAATGTCGTACCATTCACCTAGCGACTCCATTGTTTAAAATCCCGAGCTTCCAAGTTCACAAGCGACTTCATTGCTGAAGAATCTAGATTTCAAAGCCTTGATGATGCTTCAAGATGATGGGGTATGAGGTAAATCCTATATCTCGTGCTGCCATAGAAAAATTCAGAAATGAGTTAGTAGAATTTCACATTGACGAAGACTTTTTAAAAATTGTGCTTCGTATTATGGACTCGAGCAAACTTTCTCCGAAAGGTAAAATTTGTTTTCTTGAGCTAGTTATTGAAAAACTTGAAAAGGATATTGAGCTTTTGAATACTCAAATTCAGTCTTATAGTTTCCAACATACAAAACAATTTTATGAGAATCTTACATCTCCGAAACCAAAAGATATTGTATCATCTTTCGATTCTCTGATTGATGAATGTTTGGTTTGCAAGCATAAGTCTAAAGTTGAACAGTTGCAATCATGGTCTAATATTGAGGACATGGATGGGAAACTTATCCATTTTAGAATGTTGAATGAATACCTGGATAATCAACAAATAGAACATATATTTATTGACCTGATTGCAAGTTATATGGAGCTCGTTTTCAGTATAACTGTTCAATCATGTTTTTTCTGCAAGGACCTGAGCCATCACCAGTTTCCATTACATATTTCATTTTTGATTTTCACCAAACATGACGAGGAAGCCCAATCATGGGATCAACTGCTTGACTGGCTCCATTGGCACTTTTTCATTACCTGATTGAAGCAGTAACTATTAGCAAAGTAGGGTAGGTAGGAATGCGCCAATAAGATCATCAGGATGAGCACCTTCTTTTTTTTCTTTTCATAGTTTATTTTTAGTTTACAGTTTGGGGGCAGCCCAATGATCAGCTGGTCGGCGAAATTCAGAGTTCAGCGATTCTAGACACCTCCTTCGGAGCTATCTTCCCCAGGTGGAGCCTATGTTAGAACCCTATATAATAGGGAATCAGTGTTCTGAATAATATTTATCATTTTCATCCATATGTGTTTTCTCATGACGTTTGGCGAAGGTGGAACAAAGCACTCAACACTCACCAAGCATAAGATGAGTACTTGCGCGCAAGTTTCAAAGCGAGTTCCGGTGCATTTTTATCAAAAATTTGTGAAGTGGTTTGAAATGGAAAAATTTGACTCTTGTGGATCAAATGTAAAGTTGGGTTCATTAGCCTAATTTGGGTTTTATAATCTATGTTTGGTGAATTTGGCTAAAAAAAATTTGGCCCCTCGGCCTTTGCTTCTATGCAGAGTTTTATGAAAAATTGACAAATATTTTTTTTCCAAAAAATAATATTGGCATAGGGCCAACCTCCTAATGCTCGACACCAAGGGATAAGCACCATTTCATGCACCAAACGCAAACACACAAGTCAGCGCCAGCACCAACGCCTAACCCCAAAGCCCCAAGCCTCGGGCTCACTTCATCGACACAACATATGACTGATGGCTAATATAATCACTTAAAGTTCAGTTTACGGTGTGAATGTGGGATATCGCCCGCAGGAAGTCACAAAATATATAAAACACAGCTTTAAAACCCCATGCCAGATGATCAAACCAGATTCAAGGTGTCGAACACATAGAGGCACGCATGCATAGAAGGCTTATGAGGCCAATCTTGTCTCACAGTTCCTAGGCAGTGATAAATTTTTCTAAATTCGTTCCACCTCAAGCAGTTCAAAACTTTGCTAACAGACTTCCATAACTGTGCAAGACATATGGTGTGATTATGAACCCTAATTTGGCAGCACCACCGGCGACAGAGATAAATGGGAATGTTGAAGGTGTCGTTAAACATATGATAGAATCAGTGGAGAAGAATGGTAACCCTCTCGAGCTTATCCTCTGCATAATACCTCAACAAGATAACGAACACCTTTATGCTACTGTAAAGAGGTTATGTGAGTTGGAGTTTGGTGTTTGGACCCAGTGTTGCTTGGCAAATCATGTCAAAAAATGCAAGCCTGAGTACATTGCTAATGTTATAGTGAAAATAAATGCAAAGCTTGGTGGGAAGAACTCATTGTTGGTTGATAAGAAAAATAAATCGTCACAGTCATGTCCCAACTGCAGTTCGACAGATGTAGTTGAATCGACTTGTGGAACATTACTTGAAGATTTGGAAACCATTCAAAGAATTGCAGAATCAGAATTTGTCGTTGCAGATGCATGAAAGGTCAAAATTGTAAAAGTTTTTACATTAACCTTTGTGCACGGGTTTTGTCTCAGGAAATTTCTAACCATAGTGCTATAGTAAAGATGACGGTTTGCATAGATTGGAAAATGAGTTTAGGGATAATATTATTGAAGCTCTTAGGGATGCAGGTCTTATTTCTGACTCCCCTACTGGAAGTCCTTACCACCTGACTGAAAATAATGTGGTTGAAACTGAGAATGTAGCTACAAACAATGGCAATGCGATTGGTTGCATGGACAATGTTTTTGATCTAGACTGTCATCTAGTTTTCTTTTTATTACCAGCTCCAGACGGATATATTCGAATACCTGGGAGGGATATTGGCCTACAAAAACCGGGCAAAAAGTCGACATATCAATAAGACATATCAGGGCACTCTTTCTAGCTATGCGTATGTGCTTATGTGCATTCACTTTCTAAAACAGAGCGCAGATACTAGGAATACAGAACAAAGTATATTACCATGCAGAAGCATGCATTTTTGAAGCTCACAAAGACGAGGATTGGTTGAAGGATAAATACAACCCGTCACACCTAGAAGCTGTCATACAAAGGAGAACCGAAAATGCAAAAGAAACTGCAAAGGAGTTACTCTTGGACCTACACAATCGAAACAACAATTTGGATGATGATGTTGAGGTTAGTGGCAAATAGGGAACTCGTGGCAGCTACATCGTCATTTTTGAGGTAGCGTTAGAGCACAAGTGGAAATTTTATTTCATGAATGACAAGTGGTGAAATGAACCTTCATGAATGAGAAACAGTTACAGGGAGGTGGAAGAGATTTCCTATATTCCGAACAGAGATTTAAACACGTTTTCTCTCAGTTGGAAACGAATTCGTGACAGCAAGAAGCAAAAACTTAACAAACCTCCAACATGTTCCAGATGTCGAGCAACAGATATCAAATTTAGTTATCATTTAATTTGCTGTCTTGTTTATTATGGGAGACCATCTGCTACAGGTGTCAATCTGTGTAACTACTTTTCTATCTTTAGAAAGAAGAGTTAAGGCCCGAATCTTGGCAAGGCTGGGGGGATTTACTATTATTTATAGAGATGTAAAAACCAAAGAGAGGGTTCGACCTGTGAGGTTTGATTGGGTTGAGGAGAGGGTTTCGACCTGTGTGAGAGGTTTAGACCTGAATTTGTAGTTTTCTTTGCTGGAGCTGAGGGTTGTGTTTAGCCAGAGAATTTCTCTGTAATTTTTAATGACTGATCAATAATTAGACATACTTTCTTTTACAGGATTCTTGTGTGGGGATATTGGTGGAGTTTTTTCTCTGTTAAATTAATTTTACTGTCATCTTTCTCTTGTTTCAATTCTCATTGTCAAATGATAGTAATAGAGCAGAATTTATCAGCAGATACTCTGCATCTGATTATTTGATAATCTTTATGTTTTCTTCTGAAAGCCCAGTTTAGGAATTCTTAGCTGCTCCTTTGCCTGGCTTTCTCCTCCCCTTGTTCTTCTTTAAATCGACACCATCAAAACTTATTTCGATCCAATATTTCCGCTGCCTTGCCTTGTGAAAGGACTTTCTCCAGATCTGATTGTAAATCACATTGCTTAAAGCACAAACCCCATTTTCCCAATGGCCCTCCTTGCTGTCATATTAAAGAGCAGACCCCATTTTCCCAATGGCCCCCCTTGTTGTTTCAAAACAACCAATTAAAAATAAAAAACCCCATACTTTTATAGCTAACCTAACATCTGTCCTATTTCATATCAAGTTAAATAAAAAAGAGAGATCCCTCTCTGAGTCTTGGAGGGCTAGATCCAAGACTCGAAGCGGTTCGAGGTTACCTCTGTGATTGCCTCATCAGCCTTAGGCAAATTACAGAGTGCTAACATTTTTGGTGACTCCGTTGGGGACCTTCTCCAGAGCTGCACTTCAAGTTCATATTTGACTTCTGATGGTGAACAGAAGCCAAACACAAGAAGGCCGTACCATTCACCTGGTGACTCCATTGTTCAAGATCCCGAGCTTCCATGTTCACAAGTGACTTCACTGCTGAAGAATCCAGATTTCAAAGCCTTGATGATGCTTCAAGATGACGGGGTATGAGGTAAATCCTATATCTCATGCTGCCATAGAAAAATTCAGAAATGAGTTAGCAGAATTTCACATTGACGAAGACTTTTTAAAAATTGTTCTTCGTATTCTAGACTCGAGCAAACTTTATCCGAAAGGTAAAATTTGTTTTCTTGAGTTCGTTATTGAAAAACTTGAAAAGGATATTGAGATTTTGAATACTCAGATTCATTCTTACAGTTTCCAGCATCCAAAACAATTTTTTGACAATCTTACATCTCCGAAACCAAAAGATATTGTATCATCTTTCGATTCTATGATTGATGAATGTTTGGTTTGCAAGCATAAGTCTGAAGTTGAACAGTTGCAATCATGGTCTAATATTGAGGACACGGATGGGAAACTTATCCA
>SNQJ01S0155750.1:0-22450 GCA_010110895.2 Picea sitchensis | reverse complement strand
TGCTAACATTTTTGGTGACTCCGTTGGGGACCTTCTCCAGAGCTGCACTTCAAGTTCATATTTGACTTCTGATGGTGAACAGAAGCCAAACACAAGAAGGCCGTACCATTCACCTGGTGACTCCATTGTTCAAGATCCCGAGCTTCCATGTTCACAAGTGACTTCACTGCTGAAGAATCCAGATTTCAAAGCCTTGATGATGCTTCAAGATGACGGGGTATGAGGTAAATCCTATATCTCATGCTGCCATAGAAAAATTCAGAAATGAGTTAGCAGAATTTCACATTGACGAAGACTTTTTAAAAATTGTTCTTCGTATTCTAGACTCGAGCAAACTTTATCCGAAAGGTAAAATTTGTTTTCTTGAGTTCGTTATTGAAAAACTTGAAAAGGATATTGAGATTTTGAATACTCAGATTCATTCTTACAGTTTCCAGCATCCAAAACAATTTTTTGACAATCTTACATCTCCGAAACCAAAAGATATTGTATCATCTTTCGATTCTATGATTGATGAATGTTTGGTTTGCAAGCATAAGTCTGAAGTTGAACAGTTGCAATCATGGTCTAATATTGAGGACACGGATGGGAAACTTATCCATTTTAGAATGCTGAATGAATACCTAGAGAATCAAAAAATAGAACATATATTTATTGACCCGGTTGCAAGTTATATGGAGCTCTTTTTCAGTATAATTGTTGATCATGTTTTTTCTGCAAGGACCCGAGCCATCACCAGTTGCCATTACATATTTCAGTTTTGATTTTCACCAAACATGATGAGGAAGTCCAATCATGGGATCAACTGCTTGACTGGCTCCATTGACACTTTTTCATTACCTGATTGAAGCAGTAACTGTTAGCAAAGTAGGGTAGGTAGGAATGCGCCAATAAGCTCACCAGAATGAGCACCTTCTTTTTTGTCTTTTCATAGTTTATTTTCAGTTTACAGTCTAGGGGCAACCCAATGATCAGCTGGTCGGCGAAATTCAGAGTTCAGCGATTCTAGACACCTCCTTCAGAGCTATCTTCCCCAGGTGGAGCCTATGTTAGAACCCTATATAATAGGGAATCAGTGTTCTGAATAATATTTATCTTTTTCAGGCATATGTGTTTTCTCATGACGCTTGGCGAAGGCGGCAAAAAGCGCTCGACACTCACCAAGCATAATATGAGTACTTACGCGCAAGTTTCAAAGCGAGTTCCGGTGCATTTTTATCAAACATTTGTGAAGTGGTTTGAAATGGAAAAATTTGACTCTTGTGGGTCAAATGTAAGGTTGGGTTCATTAGCCTAATGTGGGTTTTATAATCTATGTTTGGTGAATTTGGCTAAAAAAAATTTGGCCCCTCGGCCTTTACTTCTATGCAGACTTTTATGAAAAATTGACAAATATTTTTTTTCCAAAAAATAATATTGGCATAGGGGCAACCTCCTAATGCTCGACACCAAGGGATAAACACCATTTCATGCACCAAATGCAAACACACAAGTCAGCACCAGCACCAACGCCTAACCCCAAATCCCCAAGCCTCGGGCTCACTTCATCGACACAACATATGACTGATGGCTAATATAATCACTTAAAGTTCAGTTTACAGTGTGAATGTGGCATATCGCCCGCAGGAAGTCACAAAATATATAAAACACATCTTTAAAACCCCGTGCCAGATGCTCAAACCAGAGTCAAGGTGTCGAACGCAAAGAGGCATGCATGCATAGAAGGATTATGAGGCCAATCTTGCCCCACAGTTTCTGGGCAGTGATAAATTTTTCTAAATTCGTTCCACCTCAAGAAGTTCAAAACTTTGCTAACAGACTTCCAGAACTGTGAAAGAAATATGGTGTTGTTATGAACCCTAATTTGGCAGCACCACCGGCGACAGAGATAAATGGGAATGTTGAAGGTGTCCTTAAACATATGATAGAATCAACGGAGAAGAATGGTAACCCTCTCGAGCTTATCCTCTGCATAATACCTCAACAAGATACAAAACACCTTTATGCTACTGTAAAGAGGTTATGTGAGTTGGAGTTTGGTGTTTGGAACCAGTGTTTCTTGGTAGATCATGTCAAAAAATGCAAGCCTGAGTACATTGCTAATGTTATAGTGAAAATAAATGCAAAGCCTGATGGGCAGAACTCATTGTTGGTTGATAAGCAAAAGAAATCATCACAGTCATGTCCCAACTGCAGTCCGACAGATGCAGTTGAATCGACCTGTGGAACATTACTTGAAGATTTGGAAACCATTCGAAGAACTGCAGAATCAGAATTTGCCGTTGCAGATGCATGAAAGGTCAAAATTGTAAAAGTGTTTACATTAACCTTTGTGCACGGGTTTTGTCTCTGGAAATGTCTAACCATAGTGTTGTAGTAAATATTACGGTTTGCATAGATTGGAAAATGAGTATAGGGATAATATTACTGAAGCTCTCAGGGCTGTAGGTCTTATTTCTAACTCCCCTCCTTGAAGTCCTTATCACCTGACTGAAAATAATGTGGTTGAAACTGACAATGTAGTTGCAAACAAAGACAATGTGATTGGTTGCATGGACAATGTTCTTGATGTCGACTGTCATCTAGTTTTCTTTTTATTACCAGCTCCAGACGGATATATTCGAATACCTGGGAGGGATATTGGCCTACAAAAACCGGGATAAAAGTCAGCATATCAATGAGACATATCAGGGCACTCTTTCTAGCTATGCATATGTGCTTATGTGCATTCACTTTCTGAAACAGAGCGCAGATACTAGGAATACAGAACAGAGTATATTACCACGCAGAAGCATGCATTTTTGAAGCTCACAAAGACGAGGATTGGCTAAAGGATAAATACGACCCGTCACACCTAGAAGCTGTCATACAAAGGAGAAACGAAAATGAAAAAGCAACTGCAAAGGAGTTACTCTTGGACCTACACAATCGAAACAACAATTTGGATGATGATGCTGAGGTTAGTGGCAAACAGGAAACTCGTGGCAGCTACATGGTCATTTTTGAGGTAGCGTTAGAGCACAAGTGGCAATTTTATTTCATGAATGACAAGTGGCGAAATGACCCTTCATGAATGAGAAACAGTTACAGGGAGGTGGCAGATATTTCCTATATTCTGAACAGAGATTTAAACACGTTTTCTCTCAGTTGGAAACAAATTCGTGACAGCAAGAAGCAAAAACTTAACAAACCTCCAACATGTTCCAGATGTTGAGCAATAGATATCAAATTTAGTTTTCATTTAATTTGTTGTCTTTTTTATTATGGGAGACCATCTGCTACAGGTGTCAATCTGTGTAACTGCTTTTCTATCTTTAGAAAGCAAAGTTAAGGCCCGAATCTTGGCAAGGCTGGGGGGATTTTTTATTATTTATAGAGATGTAAAAAACAAAGAGAGGGTTCGACCTGTGAGGTTTGATTGGGTTGAAGAGAGGGTTTCGACCTGTGTGAGAGGTTTAGACCTGAATTTGTAGTTTTATTTGCTGGAGCTGAGGGCTGTGTTTAGCTAGAGAATTTCTCTATAATTTTTAATCATTGATCAGTAATTAGACATACTTTCTTTTACAAGATTCTTGTGTGGGGATATTGGTGGAGTTTTTTCTCTGTTAAATTAATTTTACTGTCATATTTCTCTTGTTTCAATTCTCATTGTCAAATGATAGTAATAGAGCAGAATTTATCAGTAGATACTCTGCATCTGATTATTTGATAATCTTTATGTTTTCTTCTGAAAGCCCAGTTTAGGAATTCTTAGCTACTCCTTTGCCTGGCTTTCTCCTCCCCTTGTTCTTCCTCAAATCGACGCCATCAAAACTTATTTCGATCCAATATTGCCGCTACCTTGCCTCTCTGAAAGGACTTTGTCCAGATCTGAGAGTAAATCACATTGTTTAAAGCACAAACCCCATTTGCCCAATGGCCCTCCTTGTTGTCATATTAAAGCACAGACCCAATTTTCCCAATGGCCCCCCTTCTTGTTCCAAAACTACCAATTAAAAATAAAAAACCCCATAATTTTATAGCTAGCCTAACGTTTGTCCTAGTTCATATCAAGTTAAATAAAAAAAGAGAGATCCCTCTCTGAGTCTTGGAGGGCTAGATCCAAGACTCGAAGCGGTTCGAGGTTACCTCTGTGATTGCCTCAGCAGCCTTAGGAAAATTACAGAGTGCTAACATTTTTGGCGACTCCGCTGGGGACCTTCTCCAGAGTTGTACTTCAAGTTCAGATTTGACTTCTGATGGTGAACAGAAGCCAAACACAGGAAGGTCATACTATTCACCTGGCGATTCCATTGTTCAAGATCCCGAGCTTCCAAGTTCACAAGCGACTTCACTGCTGAAGAATCCAGATTTCAAAGCTTTGATGATGCTTCAAGATGACGGGGTATGAGGTAAATCCTATATCTCGTGCTGCCATAGAAAAATTCAGAAATGAGTTAGCAGAATTTCACATTGACGAAGACTTTTTAAAAATTGTTCTTCGTATTCTAGACTCGAGCAAACTTTCTCCGAAAGGTAAAATTTGTTTTCTTGAGTTCGTTATTGAAAAACTTGAAAAGGTTATTGAGATTTTGAATACTCAGATTCATTCTTACAGTTTCCAGCATCCAAAACAATTTTTTGAGAATCTTACATCTCCGAAACCAAAAGATATTGTATCATCTTTCGATTCTATGATTGATGAATGTTTGGTTTGCAAGCATAAGTCTGAAGTTGAACAGTTGCAATCATGGTCTAATATTGAGGACACGGATGGGAAACTTATCCATTTTAGAATGTTGAATGAATACCTGGAGAATCAACAAATAGATCATATATTTATTGACCCGGTTGCAAGTTATATGGAGCTCTTTTTCAGTATAACTTTTCAATCATGTTTTTTCTGCAAGGACCCAAGCCATCACCAGTTGCCATTACATATTTCAGTTTTGATTTTCACCAAACATGATGAGGAAGCCCAATCATGGGATCAACTGCTTGACTGGCTCCATTGGCACTTTTTCATTACCTGATTGAAGCAGGAACTGTTAGCAAAGTAGGGTAGGTAGGAATGCGCCAATAATCTCATCAGGATGAGCACCTTCTTTTTTGTCTTTTCATAGTTTATTTTCAGTTTACAGTCTGGGGGCAGCCCAATGATCAGTTGGTCGACGAAATTCAGAGTTCAGTGATTCTAGACACCTCCTTCGGAGCTATCTTCCCTAGGTGGAGCCTATGTTAGAACCCTATATAATAGGGAATCAATGTTCTGAATAATATTTATCTTTTTCAGGCATATGTGTTTGCTCATGATGCTTGGCGAAGGCGGCAGAAAGCGCTCAACACTCACCAAGCATAAGATGAGTACTTGCACGCAAGTTTCAAAGCGAGTTCCGGTCCATTTTTATCAAAAATTTGTGAAGTGGTTTGAAATGGAAAAATTTGACTCTTGTGGGTCAAATGTAAATTTGGGTTCATTAGCCTAATGTGGGTTTTATAATCTATGTTTGGTGAATTTGGCTAAAAAAAATTTGGCCCCTCGACCTTTGCTTCTATGCAGAGTTTTATGAAAAATTGACAAATATTTATTTTCCAAAAAATAATATTGGCATAGTGCCAACCTCCTAATGCTCGACAGCAAGGGATAAGCACCATTTCATGCACCAACCAAAAACACACAAGTCAGCGCCAACACCAACGCCTAACCCCAAATCCCCAAGCCCTGGGCTCACTTCATCGACACAACATATGAATGATGGCTAATATAATCACTTAAAGTTCAGTTTACGGTGTGAATGTGGGATATCGCCCACAGGAAGTCACAAAATATAAAAAACACATCTTTGAAACCCCGTGCCAGATGCTCAAACCAGAGTCAAGGTGTCGAACGCATAGAGGCACGCATGCATAGAAGGCTTATGAGGCCAATCTTGCCTCACAGTTCCTGGGCAGTGATAATTTTTTCTAAATTCGTTCCACCTCAAGTAGTTCAAAACTTTGCTAACAGACTTCCAGAACTGTGCAAGACATATGGTGTGCTTATGAACCCTAATTTGGCAGCACCACCGGTGACAGAGATAAATGGGAATGTTGAAGGTGTCGTTAAACATATGAGAGAATCAACAGATAAGAATGGTAACCCTCTCGAGCTTATCCTCTGCATAATACCTCAACAAGATAACAAACACCTTTATGCTACTTTAAAGAGGTTATGTGAGTTGGAGTTTGGTGTTTGGACCCAATGTTGCTTGGCAGATCATGTCAAAAAAGGCAAGCCTGAGTACATTGCTAATGTTATAGTGAAAATAAATGCAAAGCTTGGTGGGCAGAACTCATTGTTGGTTGATAAGAAAAATAAATCGTCACAGTCATGTCCCAACTGCAGTCCGACAGATGCAGTTGAATCGACTTGTGGAACATTACTTGAAGATTTGGAAACCATTCGAAGAACTGCAGAATCAGAATTTGTCGTTGCAGATGCATGAAAGGTCAAAATTGTAAAAGTGTTTACATTAACCTTTGTGCACGGGTTTTGTCTCAGGAAATGTCTAACCATAGTGTTGTAGTAAAGATGACGGTTTTCATAGATTGGAAAATGAGTTTAGGGATAATATTACTGAAGCTCTCAGGGCTGCAGGTCTTATTTCTGACTCCCCTCCTGGAAGTCCTTATCACATGACTGAAAATAATGTGGTTGAAACTGACAATGTAGCTGCAAACAAAGACAATGCGATTGGTTGCATGGACAATGTTCTTGATCTAGACTGTCATCTAGTTTTATTTTTATTACCAGCTCCAGACGGATATATTCGAATACCTGGGAGGGATATTGGCCTACAAAAACCGGGCAAAAAGTCGGCATATCAATGAGACATATCAGGGCACTCTTTCTAGCTATGCGTATGTGCTTATGTGCATTCACTTTCTGAAAAAGAGCGCAGATACCAGGAATACAGAACAGAGTATATTACCACGCAGAAGCATGCATTTTTAAGCTCACAAAGACGAGGATTGGCTGAAGGATAAATACGACCCGTCACACCTAGAAGTTGTCATACAAAGGAGAAACGAAAATGCAAACGCAATTACAAAGGAGTTACTCTTGGACCTACAGAATGGAAACAACAATTCGGATGATGATGCTGAGGTTAGTGGCAAACAGGAAACTCGTGGAAGCTACATCGTCATTTTTGAGGTAGCGTTAGAGCACAAGTGGCAATTTTATTTCATGAATGACAAGTGGCGAAATGACCCTTCATGAATGAGCAACAGTTAAAGGGAGGTGGCAGAGATTTCCTATATTCCGAATAGAGATTTCAACACGTTTTCTCTCAGTTGGAAACGAATTCATGACAGCAAGAAGAAAAAACTTAACAAACCTCCAACATGTTCCAGATGTCGAGAAGCAGATATCAAATTTAGTTTTCATTTAATTTACTGTCTTGTTTATTATGGGAGACCATCTGCTACAGGTGTCAATCTGTGTAACTGCTTTTCTATCTTTAGAAAGCAGAGTTAAGGCCCGAATCTTGGCAAGGCTGGGGGGATTTTTTATTATTTATAGAGATGTAAAAAACAAAGAGAGGGTTCGACCTGTGAGGTTTGATTGGGTTCAAGAGAGGGTTTTGACCTGTGTGAGAGGTTTAGACCTGTGTGAGAGGTTTAGTCCTGAATTTGTAGTTTTCTTTGCTGGAGCTGAGGGTTGTGTTTAGCCGGAGAATTTCTCTGTAACTTTTAATGATTGATCAGTAATTAGACATACTTTCTTTTACAGGATTCTTGTGTGGGGATATTGGTGGAGTTTTTTCTCTGTTAAATTAATTTTGCTGTCATCTTTCTCTTATTTCAATTCTCATTGTCAAATGATAGTAATAGAGCAGAATTTATCAGCAGATACTCTGCATCTGATTATTTGATAATCTTTATGTTTTCTTCTGAAAGCCCAGTTTAGGAATTCTTAGATGCTCCTTTGCCTGGCTTTCTCCTCCCCTTGTTCTTCCTCAAATCGATGCCATCAAAACTTATTTCGATCCAATATTGTTGCTACCTTTCCCTGTGAAAGGACTTTGTCAAGATCTCAGAGTAAATCACATTGTTTAAAGCACAAACCCCATTTGCCCAATGGCCCTCCTTGCTGTCATATTAAAGTGAAGACCCCATTTGCCCAATGGCCCCCCTTGTTGTTCCAAAACAACCAATTATAAATCAAAAACCCCATACTTTTATAGCTAGCCTAACATCTGTCCTATTTCATATCAAGTTAAATAAAAAAGAGAGATCCCTCTCTGAGTCTTGGAGGGCTAGATCCAAGAATCGAAGCGGTTCGAGGTTACCTCTGTGATTGCCTCAACAGCCTTAGGCAAATTACAGAGTGCTAACATTTTTGGTGACTCCGTTGGGGACCTTCTCCAGAGCTGCACTTCAAGTTCAGATTTGACTTCTGATGGTGAACAGAAGCCAAACACAGGAAGGCCGTACCATTCACCTGGCGAATCCATTGTTCAAGATCCCGAGCTTCCAAGTTCACAAGCGACTTCACTGATGAAGAATCCATATTTCAAATCCTTGATGATGCTTCAAGATGACGGGGTATGAGGTAAATCCTATATCTCGTGCTGCCATAGAAAAATTCAGAAATGAGTTAGCAGAATTTCACATTGACAAAGACTTTTTAAAAATTGTGCTTCGTATTATGGACTCGAGCAAACTTTCTCAGAAAGGTAAAATTTGTTTTCTTGAGCTAGTTATTGAAAAACTTGAAAAGGATATTGAGATTTTGAATACTCAGATTCAGTATTATAAATTCCAACATCCAAAACAATTTTATGAGAATCTTACATCTCCGAAACCAAAAGATATTGTATCATCTTTCAATTCTCTGATTGATGAATGTTTGGTTTGCAAGCATAAGTCTGAAGTTGAATAGTTACAATCATGGTCTAATATTGAGGACACGGATGGGAAACTTATCCATTTTAGAATGCTGAATGAATACCTGGAGAATCAACAAATAGAACATATATTTATTGACCCGGTTGCAAGTTATATGGAGCTCTTTTTTAGTATAACTGTTCAATCATGTTTTTTCTGCAAGGACCCGAGACATCACCAATTGCCATTACATATTTCAGTTTTGATTTTCACCAAACATGATGAGGAAGCCCAATCATCGGATCAACTGCTTGACTGGCTCCATTGGCACTTTCTCATTACCTGATTGAAGCAGTAACTGTTAGCAAAATAGGGTAGGTAGGAATGCGCTAATAAGCTCATCAGGATGACCACCTTCTTTTTTGTCTTTTCATAGTTTATTTTCAATTTACAGTCTGGGGGCAACCCAATGATCAGCTGGTCGGCGAAATTCAGAGTTCAGCGATTCTAGACACCTCCTTCGGAGCTATCTTCCCCAGGTGGAGCCTATGTTAGAACCCTATATAATAGGGAATTAGTGTTCTGAATAATATTTATCTTTTTCAGGCATATGTGTTTGCTCATGACGCTTGGTGAAGGCGGCAGAAAGCGCTCGACACTCACCAAGCATAAGATGAGTACTTGCACGCAAGTTTCAAAGCGAGTTCCGGTGCATTTTTATCAAAAATTTGTGAAGTGGTTTGAAATGGAAAAATTTGACTCTTGTGGGTCAAATGTAAAGTTGGGTTCATTAGCCTAATGTGGGTTTTATAATCTATGTTTGGTGAATTTGGCTAAAAAAAATTTCGCCCCTCGGCCTTTGCTTCTATGCAGAGTTTTATGAAAAATTGACAAATATTTTTTTTCCAAAAAATAATATTGGCATAGGGCCAACCTCCTAATGCTCGACACCAAGGGATAAGCACCATATCATGCACCAACCACAAACACACAAGTCAGCGCCATCACCAACACCTAACCCCAAAGCCCCAAGCCTCGGGCTCACTTCATCGACACAACATATGACCGATGGCTAATATAATCACTTAAAGTTCAGTTTACGGTGTGAATGTGGGATATCGCCCACAGGAAGTCACAAAATATATAAAACACATATTTAAAACGCCGTGCCAGATGCTCAAACCAGAGTCAAGGTGTCGAATGCATAGAGGCACGCATGCATAGAAGGCTTATGAGGCCAATCTTTCCTCACAGTTCCTGGGCAGTGATAAATTTTTCTAAATTCGTTCCACCTCAGTCTGTTCAAAACTTTGCTAACAGACTTCAAGAACTGTGCAAGACATATGGTGTTCTTATAAACCCTAATTTGGCAGCACCACCGGTGACAGAGATAAATGGGAATGTTGAAGGTATCGTTAAACATATGATAGAATCAACAGAGAAGAATGGTAACCCTCTCGAGCTTATCCTCTGTATAATACCTCAAAAAGATAACAAACACATTTATGCTACTGTAAAGAGGTTATGTGAGTTGGAGTTTGGTGTTTGGACCCAGTGTTGCTTGGCAGATCATGTCAAAAAATGCAAGCCTAAGTACATTGCTAATGTTATAGTGAAAATAAATGCAAAGCTTGGTGGGCAGAACTCATTGTTGGTTGATAAGAAAAAGAAATCATCACAGTCATGTCCCAACTGCAGTCTGATAGATGCCGTTGAATCGACTTGTGGAACATTACTTGAAGATTTGGAAACCATTCGAAGAACTGCAGAATTAGAATTTGTCGTTGCAGATGCATGAAAGGTCAAAATTGTAAAAGTGTTTACATTAACCTTTGTGCACGGGTTTTGCCTCAGGAAATGTCTAACCATAGTGCTGTAGTAAAGATGACGGTTTGCATAGATTGGAAAATGAGTTTAGGGATAATATTACTAAAGCTCTCAGGGCTGCAGGTCTTATTTCTGACTCCCCTCCTGGAAGTCCTTATCACATGACTGAAAATAATGTGGTTGAAGCTGACAATGTAGTTGTAAACAAAGACACTGCGATTGGTTGCATGGACAATGTTCTTGATCTAGACTATCATCTAGTTTTCTTTTTATTACCATCTCCAGACGGATATATTCGAATACCTGGGAGGGATATTGGCCTACAAAAACCGAGAAGAAAGTCGTTATATCAATGAGACATATCAGGGCACTCTTTCTAGCTATGAGTATGTGCTTATGTGCATTCACTTTCTGAAACAGAGCGCAGGTACCAGGAATACAGAACATAGTATATTACCACGCAGAAGCATGCATTTTTTAAGCTCACAAAGACGAGGATTAGCTGAAGGATAAATACAAACCGTCACACCTAGAAGTTGTCATACAAAGGAGAAACAAAAATGCAAAAGAAACTTCAAAGGAGTTACTCTTGGACCTACATAATGGAAACAACAATTCGGATGATGATGCTGAGGTTAGTGGAAAACAGGAAACTTGTGGCAACTACATCGTAATTTTCGAGGTAGCGTTAGAGCACAAGTGGCAATTTTATTTCATGAATGACAAGTGACGAAATGACTGTTCATGAATGAGCAACTATTACAGGGAGGTGGCAGAGATTTCCTATATTCCGAATAGAGATTTAAACACGTTTTCTCTCAGTTGGAAACGAATTCGTGACAACAAGAAGCAAAAACTTAACAAACCTCCAACATGTTCCAGATGTCGAGCAGCATATATCAAATTTAGTTTTCCTTTAATTTGTTGTCTTGTTTATTATGGGATACCATCTGCTACAGGTGTCAATCTGTGTAACTTCTTTTCTATCTTTAAAAAGCAGAGTTAAGGCCCGAATCTTGGCAAGGCTGGGGGGATTTTTTATTATTTATAGAGATGTAAAAAACAAAGAGAGGGTTCAACCTGTGAGGTTTGATTGGGTTGAAGACAGAGTTTCGACCTGTGTGAGAGGTTTAGACCTGAATTTGTAGTTTTCTTTGCTGGAGCTGAGGGTTGTGTTTAGCCAGAGAATTTCTCTGTAATTTTTAATGATTGATCAGTAATTAGACATACTTTCTTTTACAGGATTCTTGTGTGGGGATATTGGTGGAGTTTTTTCTCTGTTAAATTAATTTCACTGTCATCTTTCTCTTGTTTCAATTGTCATTGTCAAATGATAGTAATAGAGCAGAATTTATCAGCAGATACTCTGCATCTGATTATTTGATAATCTTTATGTTTTCTTATGAAATCCCAGTTTAGGAATTCTAGGTGCTCCTTTGTCTGGATTTCTCCTGCCCTTTTTCTTCCTCAAATCGACGCCATCAAAACTTATTTCGATCCAATATTCCCGCTACCTTTCCCTGTGAAAGGACTTTGTCCAGATCTGAGAGTAAATCACATTGTTTAAAGCACAGACCCCATTTGCCCAATGGCCCTCCTTGTTGTCATATTAAAGCGCAGACCCCATTTGCCCAATGGCCCCCCTTGTTGTTCCAAAACAACCAATTAAAAATCAAAACCCCATACTTTTATAGCTAGCATAACATCTATCCTATTTCATATCAAGTTAAATAAAAAAGAGAGATCCCTCTCTGAGTCTTGGAGGGCTAGATCCAAGACTCGAAGCGGTTTGAGGTTACCTTTGTGATTGCCTCAGCAGCCTTAAGAAAATTACAGAGTGCTAACATTTTTGGTGACTCCGCTGGGGACCTTCTCCAGAGCTGCACTTCAAGTTCAGATTTGACTTCTGATGGTGAACAGAATCCAAACACAGGAAGGCCGTACCATTAACCTAGAGACTCCATTGTTCAAGATCCCTAGCTTCCAAGTTCACAAGCGACTTCACTGCTGAAGAATCTAGATTTCAAAGCCTTGATGATGCTTCAAGATAACGAGGTATGAGGTAAATCCTATATCTCGTTCTGTTATAGAAAAATTCAGAAATGAGTTAGCAGAATTTCACATTGACGAAGACTTTTTAAAAATTGTGCTTCGTATTCTGGACTCGAGCAAACTTTCTCCGAAAGGTAAAATTTGTTTTCTTGAGATACTTATTTAAAAACTTGAAAAGGATATTGAGATTTTGAATAATCAGATTCAGTCTTATAGTTTCCAACATCCAAAACAATTTTATGAGAATCTTACATCTCTGAAACCAAAAGATATTGTATCATCTTTCGATTCTCTGATTGATGAATGTTTGGTTTGCAAGCATAAGTCTCAAGTTTAACAGTTGCAATCATGGTCTAATACTGAGGACACGGATGGGAAACTTATCTAGTTTAGAATGTTGAATGAATACCTGGCGAATCAACAAATAGAACATATATTTATTGACCCGGTTGCAAGTTATATGGAGCTCTTTTTCAGTATAACTGTTCAATCATGATTTTTCTGCAAGGACCCAAGCCATCACCAGTTGCCATTACATATTTCAGTTTTGATTTTCACCAAACATGATGAGGAAGTCCAATCATGGGATCAACTGCTTGACTGGCTCCATTGGCACTTTTTCATTACCTGATTGAAGCAGTAACTGTTAGCAAAGTAGGGTAGGTAGGAATGCGCCAATAAGCTCATCAGGATGAGCACCTTCTTTTTTGTCTTTTCATAGTTTATTTTCATTTTACAGTCTGGGGGCATCCCAATGATCAGCTGGTCGGCGAAATTCAGAGTTCAACGATTCTAGACACCTCCTTCGGAGATATCTTCCCCAGGTGGAGCCTATGTTAGAACCCTATATAATATGGAATCAGTTTTCTGAATAATATTTATCTTTTTCAGGCATATGTGTTTTCTCATGACGCTTGGTGAAGGCAGTAGAAAGTGCTCGACACTCACCAAGCATAAGATGAGTACTTGTGCGCAAGTTTCAAAGCGAGTTCCAGTGCATTTTTATCAAAAATTTGTGAAGTGGTTTGAAATGGAAAAATTTGACTCTTGTGGGTCAAATGTAAAGATGAGTTCATTAGCCTAATGTGGTTTTTATAATCTATGTTTGGTGAATTTGGCTAAAAAAAAATTGGCCCCTCGACCTTTTCTTCTATGCAGAGTTTTATGAAAAATTGACAAATATTTTTTTTCCAAAAAATAATATTGGCATAGGGCCAACCTCCTAATGCTCGACACCAAGGGATAAGTGTCATTTCATGCACCAACCGCAAACACACAAGTCAGCGCCAAAACCAATGCCTAACCCCAAAGCCCCAATCCTCGGGCTTACTTCATCGACACAACATATGACTGATGGCTAATATAATCACTTAAAGTTCAGTTTACAGTGTGAATGTGGGATATCGCCCACAGGAAGTCACAAAATATATAAAACACAGCTTTAAAACCCTGTGCCAGATGCTCAAACCAGAGTCAAGGTGTCGAACACATAGAGGCACACATGCATAGAAGGCTTATGAGGCCAATCTTGCCTCACAGCTCCTGGGCAATGCTAAATGTTTCTAAATTCGTTCCACCTCAAGCAGTTCAAAACTTTGCTAACAGACTTCCAGAACTTTGCAAGACATATGGTGTGCTTATGAACCCTAATTTGGCAGCACCACCTGCGACAGAGATAAATGGGAATGTTGAAGGTTTCGTTAAACATATGATAGAATCATCGGAGAAGAATGGTAACCCTCTCGAGCTTATCCTCTGCATAATACCTCAACAAGATAACAAACACCTTTATGCTACTGTAAAGAGGTTATGTGAGTTGGAGTTTGGTGTTTGGACCCAGTGTTGCTTGGCAGATCATGTCAAAAAATGCAAGCCTGAGTACATTGCTAATGTTATAGTGAAAATAAATGCAAAGCTTGGTGGGCAGAACTCATTGTTGGTTGATAAGAAAAAGAAATCGTCACAGTCATGTCCCAACTGCAGTCCGACAGATGCAGTTGAATCGACTTGTGGAACATTACTTGAATATTTGGAAACCATTTGAAGAACTGCAAAATCAGAATTTGTCGTTGCAGATGCATGAAAGGTCAAAATTGTAAAAGTGTTTACATTAACCTTTGTGCACGGGTTTTGTCTCAGGAAATGTCTAACCATAGTGTTGTAGTAAAGATGATTGTTTGCATAGATTGGAAAATGAGTTTAGGGATAATATTACTGAAGCTCTCAGGGATGCAGGTCTTATTTCTGACTCCCCTCCTGGAAGTCCTTATCACATGACTGAAAATAATGTGGTTGAAACTGACAATGTAGCTGCAAACAAAGACAATGTGATTGGTTGCATGGACAATGTTTATGATCTAGACTGTCATCTAGTTTTCTTTTTATTACCAACTCCAGATGGATATATTCGAATACCTGGGAGGGATATTGGCCTACAAAAACCAGACAAAAAGTCGACATATCAATGAGACATATCAGGGCACTCTTTCTAGCTATGCGTATGTGCTTATGTGCATTCACTTTTTGAAACAGAGCGCATATACCAGGAATACAGAACAGAGTATATTACCATGCAGAAGCATGCATTTTTGAAGCTCAGAAAGATGAGGATTGGCTAAAGGATAAATACGACCCGTCACACCTAGAAGTTGTCATACAAAGGAGAAATGAAAATGCAAAAGCAACTGCAAAGGAGTTACTCTTGGACCTACAGAATGGAAACAACAATTCAGATGATGATGCTGAGGTTAGTGGCAAACAGGAAACTCGTGGAAGCTACATTGTCATTTTTGAGGTAGCGTTAGAGCACAAGTGGCAATTTTATTTCATGAATGACAAGTGGCGAAATTACCATTCATGAATGAGCAACAGTTACAGGGAGGTGGCAGAGATTTCCTATATTCCGAACAGAGATTTAAACACATTTTCTCTCATTTGGAAACGAATTCGTGACAGCAAGAAGCAAAAACTTAACAAACCTCCAACATGTTCTAGATGTCGAGCAGCAGATATCAAATTTAGTTTTCATTTAATTTGTTGTCTTGTTTATTATGGGAGACCATCTGCAATAGGTGTCAATCTGTGTAACTACTTTTCTATCTTTAGAAAGAAGAGTTAAGGCCCGAATCTTGGCAAGGCTGGGGGGATTTTTTATTATTTATAGAGATGTAAAAAAAAAGAAGAGTGTTCGACCTGTGAGGTTTGATTGGGTTGAGGAGAGGGTTTCGACCTGTGTGAGAGGTTTAGACCTGAATTTGTAGTTTTCTTTGCTGGAGCTGAGGGCTGTGTTTAGCCAGAGAATTTTTCTGTAATTTTTAATGATTGATCAGTAATTAGACATACTTTCTTTTACAGGATTCTTGTGTGGGGATATTGGTGGAGTTTTTTCTCTGTTAAATTAATTTTACTGTCATCTTTCTCTTGTTTCAATTCTCTTTGTCAAATGATAGTAATAGAGCAGAATTTATCAGCAGATACTCTGCATCTGATTATTTGATAATCTTTATGTTTTCTTCTGAAAGTCCATTTTAGGAATTCTTAGCTGCTCTTTTTCCTGGCTTTCTCCTCCCCTAGTTCTTCCTCAAATCGATGCCATCAAAATGTATTTCGATCCAATATTACTGCTACCTTTCCCTGTGAAAGGACTTTGTCCAGATCTGAGAGTAAATCACATTGTTTAATTTACAGACCCCATTTTCCCAATGGCCCTCCTTGCTGTCATATTAAAGCGCAGACCCCATTTTCCCAATGCCCCCCCTTGCTATTCCAAAACAACCAATTAAAAATAAAAAAACCCCATACTTTTATAGCTAGCCTAACATATGTCCTATTTCATATCAAGTTAAATAAAAAAGAGAGATCCCTCGATGAGTCTTGTAGGGCTAGATCCAAGACTCAAAGCGATTCGAGGTTACCTCTGTGATTGCCTCAACAGCCTTAGGCAAATTACAGAGTGCTAACATGCGCTTCAGCGATGTGAGCTTGTCCACTATCCTTCTTTTTCTCTGGACACTCAAATGACCTGTGCCCATTCTTCGCACATGTGAAGAATGTGATTACTCCACCTTGGCCTCTTCCTCTACCACTGGTACGAGGAAAAGTGTTTGCATTAGCATAATCTCCTCTCTGCTCTGTATGCTGCCCTCTCTGTTCAACATGTGTCTATCCTCGCTGTGAGGTTCCACCTCTCTCAACCTTACCCTGAGGTTTCTTCCATTCCTCCTTGGGCTTCTGAGTTCTTTCCTGGGAAACCGCTTTGCCTCTGGGTTTCCTTCTACCTCTGCCCCTCTGACCTTGTTTTCGGCTCAGATTCTCCTCAGCTTTCAGAACCATCTGATAAGCATCCTCCATCGTTCTGATGGTAACCATGCTTAACTCATCCTGAATGTCGTATCTCAGACCATTCAGATATCTAGCAACCTTCTCATCATCGTTCTCCTGATGACCTGCTCTGATGTTCAGTCGATAGAATTTTTCTGTGTATTCTTTTACTGTCATCAGCTTCTGTCTCAGGTTCTGCATCCTCCTAAACAAAGTAATTTGGTAGTCTCTTGGGATGAACTTCACCTTCATATTCACGATCATTCGATCCCAACTCTTGATTTTCTTCTTGCCTTTGCAACGTCTGTCAGCTTGTAGCTCGTCCCACCATAAGGCTTCATGTCCGTTCAAGCGCATGAAAGCATGTCTGACCTTCTTGTCCTCTTCGATCTCTTCATATTTGAAGTAGGTATCAAGAGCTCTTATCCAATCCAGTAGCTCTTCTGCATCCAAGCTCCCCTCATAGACTAGAATTTCCATCTTCGCCTTTGCACCCATCCTGGAAATAGCTTTAATTAGACATTCAATTGATGCATCTTCGGCTGCAAGTTCTTCCTCTTGTTCAGCCTCAACTTCATTAACTGAATCATTGAAATTCCCCGCACTAACTGTGCGTCTCTGAGATGTCTCCATCTCTTCAAGTCTTTCTCGAAGATCTCTCATCTGTCTTTCCATTTCTGGATTTCCTACCGGCCTACCTCTTCTCCGCACCTCTCTATCCTCTGGATCAGGTGACTGTCTCTCTCTTCTGGGCGGCATGGTGAATTCTCTTCTTCTCTGCTATAGAATGCAAAGAACTTCCTCACTTTGATACCAAACCTAACGTTGTGTATCATAGTGCCCCTTACCTCTTGCCTCACTTGCCTGAAATATAAAAACAAGCAATAGGCTCTGATACCAAACCTGATGACACCGCACTCCTTGGCGCATGACTGCTCTCGCAGGACCTTCTTCTTCTCGGCCCAAAGAACTCCAAGTTTCTTCTATTTCCCTATCGAGAAATCTTCACCCATAGATTCTCTTCAGCGTGATTCCCCTTTGTTCACTTGTCGGGAAATCGGAACTCGTAGCTTTGTGAGTCTTCGGTTAATCACTGGGCTCTTGAATTCCCGAGACCCGAGATGTCAGTCAACGCTGACTTCCTCTTTCTCCTATCGGGACTTCGGCTCTATCGCGGCTTCGCTACTCGCGACATCAAACACTCGGTTCTCCAACTCCCGATATCTGATGCACCAAAACGCCGATACGATCCTATCGCGCTTTCACTACTCGCCACCTCGCATCCTCGTGACTTGGAGTACCCAATACTTGGGAGCTCACCCTGCGAACTTTCGAGTTCGTGAGATCTCCAAATCTCCACCACCTGTCTTTTACTTACTCCTACGGTCCCACACGCTACCCTTTGGTCGTCGGGATATCACGTCTCGCGAGATCGCAATTCTTGTTGCGAAATTTTGGAATTTCACCTTGCGAGTCCCCGATACACGATACGCGCATAGATCCGATGATCCTTGTGACTCGGGCCGATGACTCTGCCCATCCTAAGCTCTGATTCTTCTGACGTTCTCACCGTAATCCCCTTGCACCTCCGCAATATCCAACGGCCCATGGAACTTCGTGAAATATCCTCGAAGAATTTCGATCGTCCGCTCACTCCTTTGATGATTCTGCGAACTGGACCAAGTATTCCTTTCCACGAAGACTGGTTCACTTGCATGCGATATTTCAACGCTTGCCCGAATGCTTCGATGCACAACCTCTCTGTGCAATCCCTCAACGAATTCAAAAGCCTACTCCTCCTGAGCTTTTCCACAACTCTGAGTCTCTTAGAAAAATAGAACTCTTTGCACGCACTCCTTGCAGCAACTCTGCAAACACTTCAAGTGTTCAGCCTTCCTTGACTTTGCGCACACCTACAGCAACAGTCTTAATTCCCTTTGCTCAGAATCCCAACTCTGAGTCTTGACTTGGACTGCGCACTCCTTGCATGGCTCTTCTACTCAACTGTACTTCTGGGAACTTACAACAAAATTTGTCTCTATCTGAAGCCCTCTGTCAACGCACTCCTTGTGGACAAATTCAACCGCACTCCTTGCAGGAATTCTCTGGCTTAGAATAGAGAAACAATTGAAACTAATTCCTTGCTCCCTCCAGAATTCAATTCAACCATGAAATCACATACACAACATATAAAAGAAAATGTATAACAGGAAGCCAACATTCATGAGCATAACATCAATACATAGATAACAACACAATCCATGAGTTTGAATCAATGATTTCTTCTATTAATTCAGATGATTGTACATGGGTGTTCTTCATACACTTCTCTGCATGCTCTCTTCTGCTTCTCTTGCTCAGGCTTCTTTATGTTACAATGTACAAATAAGGGTGTCTATATCCGTTTTCCCTCTCGAACTCTAGCTATCAAATCTAGAATTAAATTTATATCTAACTTTACATTAACTATATTAAATGCCTCATCTACCTAAGGATGAGAGCTATCCTCTCAAGGTCCATTACAATATACAAGTGTTCCATCTCTTAAATGGGTCATTTAAGATCGCGCAACAATTCCAAGGCATTTTCAAAAATTTTGTACTGGCTTGTCCAGCTGTCTTCCACTCCGCGCTGGCTCGCTTGATGTGTTGGCGATGCTCCTGCATCATATTCTCCTTAGAATATCAAGAATATAGATCAGACCCAACCTTTATCATTCTGCAAGTGGATGATCTCTTGGAAATACTAACTCAATTTTATGAAGACAAAGAATGGTTTAGAATGGACACCTTACCTGGAATAGGAGTATAGGCACATCCAAAGAGTGGATACCAAGGCCATCGATCATGAAACAATAATATAAGAGATGTCATGGGATGAGCTGATTCCTTAGATGTATCATATTAAGACCTTGTAGGGTACATTTATTTGGAGACATAAGACAAAGGATAAGAAAGGACAGTGCCTCAATGGGTTCTTTTGTTATAAGGACTATGAGGTCATAGAGATAGACAATATGGACCAAGAAATAGTGAGTGTTTATAATGATGTGAACCAATATATAGAAGAATACAACAAGAAAACAAAGGCCAATGAAGACATGATTTCTAAATGGGACATGGACACAGAACATGTATGGGATATATGGAAATGAAACCTTCATAGATGAGGCATGTGAAATAAGTTAGGTAAATTGAGGAGGAGATGGTGTAAAGGGACAAAAAAATACAAGCATGAGTCATGGGTCAGAAAACAAAAGGACATGAAAGTTTGTCCAATCCTAGACAAAGTCAAAAAAATGGGAATTAGGACCCCCATAAGTGAAATAAGATTAACATATATACCAAAGGAAAATGAGATCAAATGAAGAGAGTGGATGAAGGAAAAAAAGGACAAAACAATGAAGGTCTCTTGGACTTGTCCTCATATAAAGAAGCAACTAATAAACAAGACATTGAATGCACAACTCTGATAAAAATAACATATGAGACTACCATATGGAAGAACCCCAACATTCTTATGGACAAGAGAAAGAGAGAAGGGACTACAAGGTAGCATGAATCAATGAAATGAGGGAAAATCAAAGATAGAATAAGGTAGGAGAGAAAATGAAAGAATAGAAAGGTAGGAACAAATGAAAGGAAGAAATATTTGAGAAAGAAATAAATTTAGTAGAAGAGTAGATCAAAAAGTGGGACAAGATGAGAGAGGATGAGAAGCAATCACATGAGAAGACTATATAAGAAAATAGGCAAACAATGGAAATAAGACAAAGAAAGAGGTCAAGGCAAAGGTGGATCTAAGAGGAGAAGACAAAAAAAGGAGTAGGAGGATAAAGACAAATTTGTAGATGAATATGTTCCTAGTGAATATGATAAGGAAAAATATGCACAGGTAATCATTAGATTACAACATAATAGAGGAGATGAAATTACAGATACTAAGGACATAGAAGAGACCTTTTTGCAACTAGGAATTGTACAACAAGTTGTAGATTGAACTAGTAAATGTTGTAAATTTATAATTAAAAGAGATCGAAAACCATTGATTGAAATACAACAAGAAAAATCATGGAACATGAATGTAGAGTATGTTTTACAAACAAAGTTTAAATCACAAAAGGTCCAAGATAAACCACAAACACTATTGGAATTTTATTAAAGAAATAAAGTGTTGATCCTGCAAGTAGTTTTTCCTAGGATAGGGGACAATCCTAGATGGCTAATGACATCTTAGGATGATGGATTCAACGAGATAGAGACTCAAGGAGAAATTTCCTTGCCCTGTCAAAAGGGTCTCATAAGGTCATGACTATACAATGTGGTGGGTATATTTCTTATAAGAAGTTCATGGTTTTGTAAAAAGCGAAACGCACAATAATATAAATCCACCCTAATTATTTCTTGAGGGAGAAATGAGGGGACTATGATACCACAATAGGGGAAGAGGAAAGGGGATTTTTGGTTGATTTATCCTTATCATTGTCCTTGGGGTACTATCTTTTCTTGCCTATGTATCCTTACAACGTTCCCATCAATCTTTGACTTTTGGGTTGGTCTAAGTAAAATCCGCATATGTGTCATATCCTAAGGAAGAGAGAGGGGTCTCATGCAATAAAATGTTTTGCATTGTCTTTCCCATGTAGGATGGTTGGAGAGAAACCATGCTTAGAATTTCCACAATATTTGAGACAATCCTTTAGACCTAGAACCCAATTAGTGTTCCTTCTTAGAGGCCTTGAGAGCCAACTATGATGCATAAAACCCATGAATGGTGCCCATATCCCACCCACAAGCCAAATATCCCTTAGAGATGGTCTGTGTAATGCTTCAAGGATTTGTTCATAACCATTGATATCAAGAATATTTGTACAGGGCCTACGTCACTTGTTTTCCTACCTCATCCATGGTATATCTCTTGATACAAAATCTTATTTTCCATAATATATTAATGGTGCACACATTCCCAATAGAAGGAATTAGTCTTTTCCATTAGGCATGAGAAATATTTTCTTAGAGAATAAGGCCCTTGTTTTCCTCCCCCAAATATGGTATGCACCTTAAAATTCATTTGTGGTTCCTAGTTCACTAACTTTGATCTCAATAATATTTATTTTATTCCAAAGTTCCTTGTTTTCCTCCCCTAGCAATGGCATAATCCCACGATCCTTTCTTATTATGAAAAATGTACTATTGGCATGAAATATCCCACACGGAGGTGAAATATCCCCTACAAGTGTCTTGTGTGGTTGTACAAAGACTACATCTCAAAGATCAACGAGAAGATTGAAATTGGGCCTAAGTATCTTATGTTCTTTCCTTAACCATGGGTAAGATCCAAAGTTCCATACATGATGTCCAAAACTTGTGAATAGTGTATCCCACCTAAAGTCCATAGATCC
>SNQJ01S0155749.1:5776-19321 GCA_010110895.2 Picea sitchensis | reverse complement strand
CACTCTCACAAACTCTCTTTGTCTTCCCCTCTCTTCATTCACACTCTCTTTCTTCCTCTCTCCACCCCTATCTCTACATTGCAAGGAAAGAAATGGCCTTGACCTAGACATGTCAATAACTATACCTAGACCTAGACCTAAACATAGCAAGACACAGACATGGAAAGACATATACCATGACCTAGAACTATACGATGACCGTGAAGTAGACCATGACATAGACCTAGAGATATACCTAGACCATGACCTAGACCACAACACATACCTAGAGATAGACTTATACCATGACCTAGACCTATACCATGACCATGACCTAGACCATGACCTAGATATTAACCTAGACCATGACCTAGACCCCCCTAACTCCATATAATCCTAGGCATAACCTATACTCAACCCTTAACCCCCTCCACACTCAAGCCCTGAGTGAACTATGCATATACCTCTTTTCAAAGGCCCAACAAACCTTGCACCCACATCCTTTTTCTCTAACCATTGCTCTATGCTTCAAAACAATTTCAATCCTAAGTCCTTAGGTCCTAGTTGTCCCCAAACGCCTATACATATTTATTCATAAAGATGTTTGTTCTATAATAAATGTTATATATATTGCATTAAGAGTGTGCACGTGATTTTGTGACTTAAAGTCCTTTTTATTATGGCCCATCCATCCCCAGCAGGAATGTGTGTGTGTTTCTGGAACACACACACGGTTTAGTGTGCATGTGTTTTAGGAACACCCACACGTTCCTACTAGACATTTTATGTGACAAGAACACTCCTCTACATCATATATCTCAATCCTAACATCTGCATGCCTGACATCTACACACAAAAATAGTAGGAACAAGCATGTTTTTGTTTTTTTAGTCTTGTTGTTTAATTCATAGACATTTTTGTGTTATTGCAAGACAATTGTGGGAAGAATTGGAAGAAAAAATTGTCCAAGTGGAATTGGAATTGTTAGTTGTGTCTTATTATGTCTTATTGGAATTGGAAGACAAATTTTTCCAATTGGAATTTTTATTTGTGTCTTATTATGTAATATAATACAAATTTGTCCAATTGGAATTAGCAGTTGTGTCTTCTTGTGTAATACCAAGACATATTTTTCCAATTTGAATTTTTAGTTGTGTAGTACCGAGACAAATTTATCCAATTGGAATTGGAATTATAATTATTTGTGTCTTCTTGTGTAATACCAAGACAAATTTTTCCAATTGGAATTGGATTATTAGTTGTCTTCTTTTGTAATATGAAGATAAATTTGTCCACTTGGAATTGGAATTGTTAGTTGTTCCTTCTTTTGTAATGCGAAGAAAAATTTGTGGTGGGGTTCTTGGAAGCCATTTTTTCTCTTTAAACATGGGGAACCAATGGATTTGAGAAATAAAGTCCTCAAGGAAATAGAAACCCATCAAAAAGGTAGAAGAAGAAAGAGAAAATACAAAGTTACGTATGTCAAATCATAGGATTTTAGAAGAGGGAAATCCAATATCTAACGGAATAGATGCCATTTTTGTTTCTCCTCCATCACCACAAGCAAAGCGTAGGGGTTCAATAGAGACCAATCCATGTAGTATCTTATCAAGAGAAAACAATTTGGATGACCAGATGATGGAGGATTTGCTTGGAGCTGGGTATACAATGGATGAAATTAGAGAGGTAACTGAGGCACAACATTGTGGTGAAGAATTTCATGTGGTGCAACCTCTTGTTAGGCAGTGAGATGTTCCAGAAACTAGTCAATCCTGTGTTCACTCTCCTCCCATATTTTATCCGCCAGTGATTGAAGGGGAAAGAACTACAACATTGTTAACTCTACAATAGGGAGGTCAAGAGTTCCAGAATAGGGATTCATCATCCCTACCTATATTGAGCAGTGTGTGACAAAAAACTCCTAAATGAATTCAGGTGGATGAAAGTGGTCTAGAATCACTTGAAGGTAAGTTACCTGACCATATTATTCATTATCATTCTTATAAAATAATTAGATAATAATTTGAACCAAAATCTAATGCTGCTAAATGTCAATTATTTTTGGCTTTGTTAAAATCTTGAAGTTTGACTATTGTTAGGAAAATTTTAGGCATTAAAACAGTGAAAAATTTAAAAGCAAGTCATCGTATTGTTAGAAACCTTGTAGATGATTTTCAAATAATTGGTAATAAATCTCATTCTTAAGACCGCAATGCATCCTAACATGTCTTGTCGCAATCAATTGTTAGCAAGATCACAAGAAAACATTGTTTGCTACAAAAAACCTCTCATTGCTACAACAAACATCTCATTGTTTGTGAAAATACAATTATTTTCATCATTAGAGAGAATTTTTTATCAAGTTAATTTAATAAAAAGTAATGTCATTCATGTATCATACCTTTTTTTTCCTAAAGAAAATATTGTTTGTACTAAATGAACAAGTTTTATACATAAAAAATAACAATCAAAAGATTCAATAAGCATGTAATTCCACAACTTGTTATCTCATATATATTAGATAAAAAGACTTGCATGAGAATTTCAATGTTATAACATAATATCTCTTTATTCATATATCTAAGGTATCTTCATAGTTGCGAAACATGGATTATCATAATTAATAGGATTTACATAGAAAGGGATGTCACTAAAAAGGTTTATGTCTCATTCTTATGGTGTAGTCTCATTATACTATTGACCCATAATTTCTTTTGGATTACATGGAAAACAAAATAACTTCAAGGCCTTATTTAAAATCAAAGAAATAAAAACTAATATTTCAAGTCAATAAATTTTATAACAAGATATAGCATGTAGACCTAGATGTAGAACTTGCCTTGCCTTTTCATGTCTATCTTTTCTTAGCCTTGTCATGTCTTGCCTTGGATTTGCTTGCTTTGCTTTTCCTTGCATTGCCATACCTAGACCTAGACTTATATCAAGACATTGTCTTGTGGTGCCTTTCCTTGCCATGCCTTGTATTTCCATGGTCTAGGTCATGGTCTAGATCATGGTAATGGTGTAGGTCTAGGGCTTGGTCTAGGTATAGGTCTAGGTCATGGTTTAGGTATAGGTATAGGTCTATGTCATGATCATGGTCATGGTTTAGGTCTAGTTCTATTGCCAACATGTCCCTGAATTGCTTGAGGAGGTGAGTTGCAACTCATGAGAAAACAAAAACTAGGACTCGGATCGATGAATCACCAGTTTCATTGCATCCGAGGTACCAGGTTTAAGCTAGTGGGGCCCCTCTATTACCATTCCAATTCCCATAAAAGAGTTTGATAGAGAATCTCCATAACTAGGGTTTTGTTCAATGAGGCATAGTGCAATTTATGAACAAGAGGTTGATTTTCAAGAACATTGTGCCAGAAAATTGTGGGTAGTGTGGTCGTGTGGGCCTTGGCCAAAAATTCATGTGGGTTTGGATTTTTTTCCCTCGGAACAAATTTCCAACATGTCTCTGAATGGCTTGAGGAGGCGAGTTTCAACTCGTGATAAAACTCAAACTAGGACTCAGATCAATGAACCTTCAGTTGCATTGGATGCAAGGCATCGGATTTCAACTAGTGGGGCCACTCCACTACCATTCCATTTCCTGAAAAATGTTTGATGGAGGATATACTGAACTAATGTTTTTCTCAATGAGGCATAATGCAATTTATGAACAAGAGGTTGATTTTCAGGAACATTGTGCTAGGAAATTCTAGGTAGTGTGGTCATGTGGGCCTTTTGTAAATAGACATGTGGGAGTTTACATAAAAAATTTATGCTGCTCGGTTTTTATTTTATGCCCCTGGACCAAATTATCAACTTTTCCTTAAATGGCTTGAGGAGGCAAGTTTCAACTTGTGATAAAACTCAAATTGGGACTCAGATCGATGAACCATCAATTTCGTTGGATCCCAGGTACTAGGTTTGAGCTAGTGGGGCCCCTTTGTTGTCATTGAATTTCTCAAAAAAGTGTTTGATAGAGGATCTCTAGAACTAGGGTTTTGCTCAATGAGGCATAGTGCAATTTTTGAACAAGAGTTCGATTTTCAAGAACATTGTACCATGAAATTATGGGTAGTGTGGTTGCATGGGCCTTGTCCAAACATACATGTGAGATCTTAAGGAAATCTATTATGCTCCTCGGTTTGAATTTTATGCCCCCGGACCAAATTACCAACATGTTCTTCAATCGCTTGAGGAGGCAAGTTGCAACTCATGATAAAACTCAAATCGTGACTTGGATCGATGAACCATTGGTTGCATTGGATCTAGGGAACCGAGTTTCAGCTAGTGGGGCCCTATTGACCAAAATTTGGTCATTTATATTTTCCTACTCTTGGGTTCATAAAATCCTTGATATCAAAAAAAGACATTTTTTGAAATTTTATAAGTTCATTCTGCATCCCTCAGTCTCAGCTTCGCCATGCATTTTTCAGATTATAAATTTGTTTATGTATGCCTAAGTTACTCAAGATCTTGTTTAGAGGTCTGATTTTGAAGAATATTTCTAAGTATCATGTTCTCCTCTCCTCTCCTATATTACAATTCTTCCATACTTATATTTTATTTCGATTTCTTTTCCTCACACCTCTCCTCTCTTCTTTCATTCTCGACACTTGGAATTTTCACTCAACATCTCTCTCTCCATACTTACCTCAGTCTTCTCCCATATTCTCCACTAGTCTCCACACTTAGTATTTTTTTTGGGACCCTTCCCTCATTTCCTCATAGGGTTTGTAGGTTGGTGGACTCGTGGACTCATTCACCTTACCCTCTCACCTCTGCGAACCCACCATGCTCCTAACTATGTTGCCTACCCTTTACCTTTCCACCTACATCACCCTTCATCACCCTTATCCCTCCGCCACCTAAAAATTACCCCCACCCCCTCTCATCTCCTTACCGTCTCCCTACTTAAACTTTTTTCAAAGTAATATAGCTCGTGGGTGGGCAGACACTAGTCATCCCTCACTCTCTTACTGACCTCACTCCCCAACCCGCCAACCTGTCCCCGTAGCATACAAACTACCCCCTTGATTTTTGATACCTAAAATTTTCCCTTCACTTACCCATATGCTTTCTCTCCCATACTTAACCATTATTCCAAATTTTTCCCCATTTAAACAATGAACCAATAAGAACATTCCACATGGAAGCATGGAATTGTGACACATGACAGCTCATGGAGGGAGATACGTAGAATATTATTATTAGAGACACATGGAAAGTTATTACAAAGACACATGGAAGTATATGAATGGTTGATTCATCAACTAATGGGTGTGAGGTGGATGATAACAGGGTTCCAAAAAATTATTATTTTATTCAGCAATTTTCCAAGGGTCGAATCCTCCAAGCTCCATAACTTCTTTTCTTCTATGTTTCTTGCTAAGTGTATGAAACACTTAGTATTACATACCATGAATATTTGCAATATCCCATTCATGTAGGATAACTTATATGAAGAAAAATTTGAATTTGTATGAAGCGGAACGAAATTCATCCAAGGGCTCTAATTTACCCAAGCCAATTGATCGACGGTGGCTAAGTGTTAATCTTGTAGAGGCCATAACTTGAACTTCAGGAGTCGGAATCACACAAACTTTATACTGTTGGAAATTTATTTCGACGTAGAATATGGTGGTATAGGTTTCAAGTGCTGAAATGTGATACATTTTTCTCGAAAATTAAAATATCAGTCAACTGCATTTTTAATTAGCATGTGTGACAACTCAACTTCACGAGCTCATATCTTGAGATCCGGGCGACGGATTTGGGGAAATTTTATATAGTTGGAAAGATAAAGTGATAAATATCATATAGTAAATTATTTACATGGATAAAAAATTTATTATCATTCCCAAAAAATTAAAACATAGACATCCTCGTTTGAAGGGAAATTAATTAAATTTTAAAAAATTAAAACTTTTATTAAAAAATGAGAGGGACCCATTTTCAATATACTTATATTAATTATGTGAGTTCATTAATAAGGAATTAATGAGGCATTAATTAAAGTTAATTTTCCAAGAAGAAACTTGTACCGTAATTTCAAAAGAGGAAGAAAACCCTAACTACTCAAGTAGTTAGAAAATCTCTTCTTAAAAAGAGAAGAAAGGCTTCATCAAAGGGTCCAATAATAATTATTATCAAAGGGGAGGGGACGAATATCAGAGGAAGAATAAGGTATAGTTGTGGATACACAATCAAGTTTCTGATCAAAAGAAATAAATCTCCATCTTCTCCATTCTTTCTATTCTTCTACACCACTTCTCATAGCTTTATGCTTGAATCTTGGAGTTGGGCACAAGGTTGAGTTGTTGAGTGTTTTTATTGTATTATTCTATAGAATTTTATTGTATGATAATAGATTATTTTCATCCACATACATGGTTGTTAATTTTTTGGTAATGAAGAACATTTCTCATGAATAAACTCCACAAAGAATTGCTTCGGGGTTGATCTTAATTGTAACTGGTAACTTTGAGTTTTAAGTATGAGATATTTGAGGTTGACCTATAAATTTCTTTTTTATTACTAATTGCAGTACTCTATTAATTCTTTGGTATGATCAAATCATTCTCTCATATTTCTCATGAAGAAGATATGGATTTTTTTATATATTATTAAGAAGATTGTGTGTGATGTTGATCACAATTTAATTTTGAAGTTGAAGCCCTTCTTCAATATTTTCTTATTGTAAAAGACTTTTGTTGCACATAAAGATCATATTGGGTTATTGAAGAAACATTTTCATATAAATCCAAGCAATAAATATTTTGGGTTTGATGCCTAGCACTCTCCCTAATCCAAGATATTCAAATATATATATTCTATCCAAAGAGGAGAACCACCTCTCTAAAAAATAAGGGGGACTAATGTCCTCATGAGGTTTTTGTTTCGGTCATGATGGATTCAAGCATCAACAGGCCCCTCCATTGTCATTTTGTTTTCTAAAAAAGTGTTTGATGGAGGATCTCTGAAACTATGGTTTTGCTCAATGAGGCATAGAGCAATTTCTGAACAAGAGATCAATTTTCAAGAACATCGTGCCAGTCAATTGTGGGAAGTGTGGTCATGTGGGCCTTGGAAAAAAATATGCGTAGGAGTTTACTAAACTCTACTATACTAATGGGTTTGGATTTTATGCCCCCAGACCAAACTTCCAGCATGTCCATGAATGGCTTAAGGAGGCCAGTTGCAACCCGCGATAAAAATCGAATTATGACTTGAATGGACAAACCGTTGGTTGCATTGGATCTGGGGCATCGAGTTTCAACTAGTGGGGCCCTTTCACTATCATTTTGTTTCTCAAAAAAATGTTTGATGGATTATCTTAGAAACTAGGGTTTTTCTCAATTAGGCATAGTGCAATTTATGAACAAGAGGTCGATTTTCAAGAACATTGTGCCAGGAAATTATGGGTAGCATGATCACATGGGCCTTGGTAAAATAGACATGTGAGATCTTACTGAACTATGTTATGCTACTTTATTTGTATTTTATGCCCCCAGACCAAATTGCCAACATTTCCCTGAATGCCTTGATGAGGCAAGTTGCAAATCGCAATAAAACTCAAATCGGGACTCGGATGGATGAACCATAAATTTCATTCGATCCAAGGCACCGGGATTCAGCTAGTGGGGCCCCTCAGTTTTCATTATGTTTCTTAGAAACGTGTTTGATGGAGGATATCCGTAACTAGGGTTTTTCTCAATGCACATTACATATGTTTGACAATTTAACACCTTATAAAGCTAGACATGGCAAGGCATGGCATGTCATGGAAAGGAAAGGTATGGAAAGGCATGGCATGGCATGGAAACACAAGGAATGGAATGGCATGGCAAGGTGAGAGTTATTTGATTTATGATTTTGAAATAATCGGTAAGAGAAATATTGGTAAGAGCTATTTTATTTATGATTTTGAAATAATTGCATATTTATACCATATTGATCAAATCTTTCTCCATTTGAATCTAGAGAGACCAAATTAGCATAAAATATTAGTTTTCATCACTTTTTTATTTATCAATAGGGGCATAGCATAAATCCTCATTTTTCATAACTTGTTGTTTTGACAACAAAAGAAACTATGAAACCGAAGTGTTCACTGGGATATAAGAATTGTTACTAAAAGAAGCCAAAAATCGACATGGTCAACAATATTCCATTGAAGACAAGAAGGGTTGAGCGGGTAGGGACATCTCTAAAAAACTTGTACAACAAAGTGTGGCAATAAAAAAAATTCAAGGCATGGTATGGAATGGCATGGCATGGCAAGGCAAGGAAATGCAAGGCATGACATGGCATGGCATGGAAAGGAAAGACATGACATGGCATGGAAAGTGAAGGCAATGTAATGCATGACATGTCATGGCATGGCAAGGCAAGACATGGCATGGCATGGCATGGCATGGCATGAAAAGTGAAGGAAAGGCAAGACATGGTTTGGCATGGCATGGAAAGGCATCGCATAGAAAGACAAGGCAATGCAAGGCATGGTATGGCATGGAATGGCAAGGCAAGGCAATGAAATACAAGGCATGGCATGGCATGGAAAGGAAAGGCAAGTCAAGGCATGGCATGAAATGGCATGGCATGGAAAGGAAAGGCATGGCATGGAAAGTCAAGGAAATGAAATGCATGACATGGCAAACAAAGGCATGGATAGGTATGGAATGGCAAGGCAAGGTAAGGAATGGCATGGCATGGAAAGGAAAGGAATGGCATGGAAAGGCATGGCAAGGAAATGCAAGGAAAGGAAAGGAATGTCATTCCATGGCGTGGAATGGCATGGCATGGAAAGGAAATTCATGGCAAGGCATGGCATGGGATGGCATGGAAAGGAAAGGCATGACATGGCATAGCATGGAAAGGAAATGCATGACATGGCATGGCATGGAAAGGAAAGACAATGCAAGGAATGGCATGGAAAGGAAAGGAATGGAAAGGAAAGGAAAGGCATGGCAAGTCATGGCATGGAATGGCATGGAAAGGCAAGGCAAGGAAAGGAAAAAAGAACTATGTTGGATGGAAAGGAAATTTCTGATATAAAGTTAAGTCATATGTCCCTAGAAAAAATGTTTTTATTTCTTGGGATGAGAAAAATTATTTTTTTCTATGATTCTTGTTTCATTACAATCCACATTTTGATTTGAAGTTTCCCTTGCATAATTTTATGGGAAGATATATGTTTATGGTTGTATAGGTTAAAATGGGAAGCTACATGGAAAGACATGCAAGGAGGGATTAGTCTATTTTAGATCATAGTTGTGCTCTAGGAATTTGTAAATGTAACAACCTATATTTGGTCTTAGAAGGTAAGAACTTTGATTTTTACTTATATTATTGATTCATTGCTTAATATTTGTTGGGTTTAGTTAGAATAATATATACATTTGATATGTATACATCTGGATCTATTTATGCATTGCAAGATATTATTTTTATTATTATGTGTTTATGATGATGATAGTTTTTTTATTTGTTTAAACATGCAAATTGAAATGCAAAACTTTGGTATGTGGGTTATAGTTAAATATTATGTTGTGGATACTTTCTCATGGCATCCATGGAGAAAGGCATGGCATGGCACCACATTGATTCTTTTCCCTTTAGTCGGTCAATTACAATTCTAGCTTATGTTTGTGAGGAATAATTGTGCAATTGGAAATACTTCCTCAGCCCTAATAGCCAAGCCTTTGCATCCTCATATTTATTGTGCTCTCCATCAAAGGTAAGAGGTTTTATATTCCTCATATCCCCTTGTACTTCATCCTCACCATACCTCCTCTTATGCATTCTGACAGGATATAAACTTGGACTACTTTCTGCTCTTCTAACTGAGTGTATTGGTGAGTGATGATGATGTCTATCAACACTTAAATATTATTCATTTTCAGTATGAGATCATTGATCCTTTGAATTACTTTAATATGTCTCCTTATCCACCTTCTTCTCTATCTCGTCCAAGATATACAACAACTTGATGTTGAATCCATTATGATTCTCCTAATTTTTCATAAGCCTCTCATTATTATCATTATAGATCATCACATCTCTTTGAAGACTCTCTATTGTCTCTACTAAATTTATTCTTTCTTCTTTACCTTCTCCATGCCCATTTGATTCATTTTTTGCATTACTCAACCTGATGTGCAACCCCCTGAATTCTTCATCACGGTTGTAATTTATCTGTGCATCATCCATGTCTCGTGTATATTTTATTATTATATTTTATTTTATCAATACCCTTAAGTATGCAAAATTTCCATGCAACACAATTTGTTAGACAAAAACAATAATTCTAAAATTCAGGAAAAAACATGCAAACATTTTCCCTTTAAGCGCACCAGAATTTTTATTTTTTATTACTTGTGAATTCTTCTACTTAATTCAAATTTATGGATGCATATCTGGACTCTTATATCCAATATCTTTCCAATGACTACTTTCTTGCTAAAATATAAGCTATAAGTAGAAAATTGTAGTCCTATGAACATTGTTAATTCCCTCTTTTGTGCACCTTTCATATGGTGCAATTAATTCCATACACCCACTCCTTTGGAATTTTGAAAGAATCCCAATTGGGTTTCTTCATGCATACATTTTGAGAAATATTTTCAATTTTCACCTCCATCCAAGCTCAAGGATGCTAGTTACAACCCATTGAAGTTTTGACTAGTTTTCCCCTTTTAGCATTGAATGCTACAAAAATCTTCTCTTCCATCCTTCACAATTTCATGTTCCCATATTCCAATTATGGCTCCATATATTTATTCTCTGGTCCATAATATTTCCATGGACTACTCTTGTGCCCCAAACTGACTTCTGAGCAGGGAGTTATGCCCTCTGGAAGTAAATTGGTAATCAAATTATACCATGCATTATTTTAATTGTAACTTCCTCATACAAGCTTTGTTTTTCTCTTGGGATAGCTCATTGGAAATTTCTCTTTGAGTTGTTTTATTTACATTGCTCAAAACATATGTGGTGCCTTCTAAACTTATAGTCTCAAAAATTTGAGATCCTAAAAATGTTTTTTATGCCTTGGAAGATTATGACCTGCAAAACCCTAATAAATTTATGAAAAATTTAATTGGTTTCTGTTGACATGGTTGTTGATGTGGCGTTATGGGTCCACATGGCACCCTGAGGTGACTATGGAGGTGACACTATGTCATCCCCTTGGCCACCTTGGCCCTGCCCTGCCATCCTTCGACACCTTCTTCCTTCTCTCTTTTCTCTTTCTTCCTTTTCTTTACCTTATTTTACATTTATATTTGGGACCCACCGTAACCAAATGTCCACCTTTTCCTACTCAGATCATATAACATGATTCCAACATTCTTCTTGTTTTTGTTTCATCTTCTCCTCTCAATAATTTTCCTCAGTTGACCACTTACTTCTCCACACGAGATTCTCCTCTACACAGACCACCAAATCTCTCTCACACACAAAAATTTCACTGCATATTCCACTCACTCGTGTAATGGATTTTCAATGGAGAACAGATAATGGCACACTTTCACAAGGGGACAACAATGGAAATTTCCTTTCATGGAAATTACATAACTCTCCTCTTCACAAGTTTTACAGCGCTCTTCTTCTTCATGGAAAGAAAACAATGGGAAGCATATGCATCTCAAATCTCTCTCATAATTATTGGCCCTCGTGTGAGGGATTTAGGCCTAGTCCTACAGTGATACCAACATGAAATATCAAAGATGAGACATTGTTACATACACACACACACACACTCAAAACTCTATTGAATAACCAAATGTTTACAATATATTGTGACTCCATTATATAGAGTTCACAAGTTTTTATTGGATCTAACTTATTCTAAATATAGAAGGAAGGTTGAGAGAATATCTCAACTACACACCAAACCAGGAGAAAACTTAGTTGAACTAAATCTCTCAAATCTAGATAACTAACAACCTCCTAAATAATAGACTAAAACATTATCGAACATAATCTCCTTGCATATTATTAAGTCAAATAGGAGTTACATATTCCAACAAATTGTCACACTACTCACACATTATTAAGACAAATCATTTTTGTGGGAATTGAACCCAAGTGGGAAGGATAAAAACAATTCATTTCAATCACTCTAACTAAATCCAATTTACAATCCCCAGATGGGGTGACACGCGACGATGCCTTGCCACATGGCTCAGCATCGAGCCATAGCATAAATGTTGATGGCTGCCACCCATCCTCTCCTCATTTACGATGGTAGCCAGCCATTGCAGCCGCTATATGGAGGAGGGACTCCTCCCTCGCACGAAAGCTCTGGCTCAGACCGCACCCAACATGACAGGGTTTATGGATAACCAGGTGAATCCATCATTTGGTAATTCAAAATTTCGAGCGCCTGGACAGAGTTGGTTCACTCTCATTTTGGACCTCCCCGTCGGTTGGGAGCTCTGGTGCAGCTCTGGTTCCTTATCATCTTGGCTCACTTTCATTTCGTTGCATTGTCTCTGCATTTTTATCCACCCCTCAGCAAAAATGACCAGGAAGCGAGGTAGGCCTCGTCGTGGCTCGGCCTGGTACACCCACAAAGAGAAAAGGCAAAGGAGGAAGAACCTGGAGCATGCTCTGTCGATGGTGACTTCCATTCTCCGAAAGAGGGCACGCACTGACCAATTGGCTCTGCATGCCATTATTGCTGAGACTGGGACAGAGCATAGCAGTGATACCATGGAAATTGAGCTTGGAAGCAGTCTGGAGGGAGGTGTCGTGGACGAGTTTCCAACTTGCTATGTTGAAGAAACGTTGTACCTGGAGGAATTAGTGACCACCCTGGAACCCCAAGCCATGGCGCCGAATTTACAGGATGGTAGCGGTCCTAAAGATGAGACGGTAGACGAATTCCCTGTGTTTATCATTGAAGAGATACCGTGGATGGGTGACTACAGCCCCACCAGCCATGTTGAGAAGGCAACGATTAAGGACGAGGCTCGGGACAAGGCTTGCGCTGAAAGGAACGTGGACAAGACCAGACCAGGGATGAAGGAGGAAGCGGCCGGTGCAGGACTGACTGAGATCGAGGCCAGAGATGGGATGAACGTGGAAGTGGGGAACGAAACCTTCGACGACACAATTAATCATGACTTGCATGGTCCATTCCTCCATGCAGAGCATCTGGCTCTGGTGTTTGAACTCCAAGGCCACATGGCAGACCAGGAGCACAGAGCCCTTCTCATGGGATAGCGTATGGACTTGCTCCTTGATGCGTACTCCAACGCTCCAGCAAAGTGGAAATGTCCATTCTGTGCGTAACCATTCGCCATCCCAGCCAGGTCCACGTGGCAAACAGGCAAGGGCGACAGGTCACCAGGTATCTAGGTTCTCCTATGCTAGTTTGTTTTATGTTTAATCATGTTGTTGCTACATGTAAACTTGACCTATGGCCATCTGTCCTGGTTTCCTTCGGGCAGGACAGAGGGCAAAACAATTTTCCAAACTATGCTGGTTTCCGGTAAAACGACAACATTTTTGGTGGCTCAAAACTATATCTCTGTGTATTTTGTCAATGTTTCTCTGATAACT
>SNQJ01S0155746.1:25789-40223 GCA_010110895.2 Picea sitchensis | reverse complement strand
AAAGCAGAAGAAAACCCTAAGTATGAAATCACTTCTGCAAGAATTGGGAACTACATATAGTTCAAGCATGATCACACATTCATAGGAAAATTCATAGGCACTTGACCCACAGAAAGAGCTATCACATGGTGAATCAAAATAACTTGGAAATGCAAAGGCCAAATCGACCTCAAATTGATCTCTAAGGGCTTTTTCACTTCCATTTTCTCCAACTTGGAAGACCGAGATAGATTTTTTGAAAATGAACCTTATTTTTTAATTCTATAGGATTATATTTCAAGCCCCAGGTAGAGCGATTTGTCAATTTTCACATGCAATTCTATGTGACTAGTTTTCAAATCTGGAAATTGCTTCCTATTGATCTAACAATAAAACCCTAGTTGTTATCATTGAAACTTTACACTGAAAATTATTAACTGAAAACATATGTAATGGAAACAAAAAGATCAGAGATGAATCATCTATACACATGAGACACAATTTCAGTTTTGTAATCTTGTTATCATCATAAATCCTAAGGGGAAAACTAACCCTCCCAGCCAATACAATATCACCAAAATTTGTGGAAAAACTTGTCCTCCAAAGTCACCAAAATTGAGAAAAACCATGTTCTCCAATAACCATACAAATTAGAAAACCAAACCTCAACAATATCCCTGGAAATATGCTCTACCCATGAATCTTTTGTAGACCACATGTACGACTTGTTGATGTCACTTATCAGCTTGTATGGATTTGTACCTACCCATAAAATCATATACGTGATTCACCCTCTTGCAACATTCATATATACGTGGTTCACCTTCTTACGACTTGTGTATATACACAATTCACCTTTCCCATGACCTGCATATATGTGTGATTCATCACACCTGTGACCTGCGCATATACGTGATTAGTCACACATGTGAACTATGTATATACGTGATTCATCACACCTATGACCTGTTTATATACATGATTTGTCTCATTGTAAACTACATATGGTATGAAAAAACATTCTACACATGGGACCTTCTTCACTTCTCTCTCCTAGGCTAGATTCACCGTCTTGCAGACTTTCCCTTTGTTGAGATCACCAAGCTTCCTAGTACAAGTGCATACTCACTTATGCTAGCTACATCATGTCTCCATGCACTCTACATGATGTGTAATGTCACAATGACCTCTCTTATTTATATACAGTACTTAGGGGTAAACATAGAATCCCCTCCACAAGTTAACATCAAATTAGGATTTCCTTGTGGGTGTCAAGCCGCAACAAAAGCCCATAAATCCCACCACCAAACCCATGAAGCCCCAACTTCATTCCAATCAATTTTTTCTCCAAACAAAGAGTGTAATGTGGTTCCCACGATGATTTACACATTCCCAACACCTAGGGCACGTGAGAATACCTTCGCAAAGCTACAAAACTCGACACTCCCTCTTAGCGAGGAAAATATTTTCACCACACTCCACAAGTGGGAATTCCTCTCGATGTTACAAAAACATCAACACTCCCTTTCAGTGAGGGAGGAATTCCATCCTCCATCATCATTTTGAAGTAGCTCTGTCTCCCACACTAGATCCTCTACCACAACTTCTCTCTAATCCGTCTGATTGGTTTCTCCCTATGCCATCGAAGAAAATCCTACTCTCTAGTCCTCCTAACTAGTTTCATCCTCTGTCACTAAATACAAATCATGTTGTTTGACACTATCCCATACTGGAAGACACCCTGCTCCTAGAATCCTCCTTCCTTTGAACCTCTTGTTTGGTCATGTCAACACATTACAGCTTCCTGATAGTCTTGGAATATGCCTCTCTCACTCTCCCTTTGAGTCTCTTGACTCCCTCTGATTCTACACAACCTATAGATTTACTTGCTCCCTCCATGCTACTGGTGGGGTGATGAAGGAGCATCTCTCCATGTCATCCAGGCAGCCAGCCAACCCATGTCAATGCACGCATTCAATGGGAAGAGGCGTAGCCTCATTTCAAATTTAAAATTGAATGTAATTAATGTTGTAGGTTGTTGAGCCATGGAGCAGTGCCTTTTCATAGGAATTAGAGTGGATAACCTTGAATTCTTTCTAAGCCTGAGATCTAGATCCGATTCTGGACTAGACAGCCCATTCAATGTAATTGAATAGGGTAGGTGAGTTTGGAGGGAAGAGCTCAAAGAGCCCCCTCATGTAAAAGATCTTCTTGGTATTATCAGAGAGAGTAGTAGACAGAGAACAAAGAGAAGAGAGAGTAGAGAAGCAAAGAGAGTAGAGAAGACCTGATACCTTGTTACAGTCTGCGCTCAGAACAATTGTAAAGAGGCATTTTTATTAATACAAACCAGAGCAGTTTTTCCTGCATATTGTCTGTGTTGTGTGAATGTCTTTGTGTGTTCTTTATATGTTGTAGATGTATGTTAGGCATGCATTTGTAGGGGTTATTTGATTTTTAGGGTTGTATATCTTTGAGGCTTCATGCCAGGAGATCATGACGGAACACTGGGGGTTTTGATAGCCAGTTCTTAGAGAGAACTTCCAGTTATATAGAATTTGGACAAAGACATGACAGGAGGGCACAGTAGATGAAATTTTTAGCTAAGAGGAAGACCTAAAGGTTACTGGACACCTTGGAGGAAGGGCTATGTGTGAGAGACACAGTCGTAGATAGAATTCTCTGAGCAGTTTTGTAAAGCTCTGCCAAGGGGGCATTGAGCAGGTGCAAGAGTGCACAGAAGAACTCTGCTGTGAGTTCATAAGAAGACAGGATCTCTGAGGAGTTTTGTACAGCTCTGCCAGGAGGGCATTGAGCACAGGCACAGAGTGTTGAGGAAGAACACCGTTGTGAGTTCAACAGAAGTCAAAATCACAAAGGATTCTAGACACTTTTCCAGGAGGGAATTGAGTAGATGTGCAAATAGGCACAGGAGAAAAGAACTCTTTGAGTTCTGTAATTTGAGGAAGAATCCAAAGAAGGATCTTGACAGGGTTATTAAACACCTTGCAAACTCATCAAGAGGTTGCTTGAGTGAAGGAGTGCCAGGAGGGCATAATATTTCTCCATATGAAGGAGAGGAAAAAGGATAAATTCATTAGAGGTCAAAGCTACAGGAAAAGATCAGAAGGGATAGCACCTTCGTGTGCGCAAAGACTTTGCAAGGAATGCAGGAGTCATGGAAACCTCTGAACATTTCAGATAATGTCAATATCAGGAGGGTGAGTTCTTTTATGCACGGAGTCATAGCTGCAGGGGTCACATAACGGAGCAAAGGTTGAGGCTTTTTGTTTTTGGAAATTCTTCCAAGTGCAGGCAGAACACGCCTATTCAAAAGGAGGCATAGTAGTCATCGGATCAGGCTGAGGAAGAGATCTGGACCATTGGTTTTCCACGTCCAGGGAGTAGCAAGAGAGTGCATAGAGCAAGAGAGAACATGAGTCGTCAGATCTTGCCCATAATCGTCGAAATTCGTTGGATCAGTAGGAAGTTGCATGAGGTTTAAACCTCAAGCACAGAGCGGAGAAATCCAAAAAGTACCGAAGAGTGCAGAGTTATCGAGATTTTGGAGGTCTCGAGGACAAGAGATCGGGACACTCCACGGTGAAAGTCCTGAAATAGATCGCAGTCGTCCATATAAAGGAGGACGTGTGCCATGAAATCACCCACTTTAGGGATTCGGACACTGGGAAACTCAGAAGAGGAAGGAGGATTTTGACTTCGCACCTGGCGAAGTCCCAAAACGATCTAGACCGTCCATCCGTGGAGGACATGTGGCGGAGATTGAGAGTCCATCAGTATTTCAGATATCGGGAATTCAAGAGTTCCATTGACAAGAGGTCGGGCTCTCGCATTGATAGATCCTGAAAGGATCTGAGCCATCGGATCAAGTGGGGCTTAGATCTGTTGATCTGCTCAGAAGAGGGGAACCCAGGATTCTAGATTTCAGCATTTCAGAATTCGGAACTTCAGGAGTTCCAAGGACAAAGGGTCCAGACATTTTGGTGTTGGGAAACTCAAAATCGTGAAGAAGGAAGAGGTCGGAAGATTGGCACATCGGCTTTTCGGGAGTCGGCATTTCGGGAGTCCAGAGGATAGGAGGTCAGACTCTTGCATCTATAAAACCTGAAATAGGACTGTGGACCAAGGTATAGCCTGGGGGCTAATTGTCGATTGAATCCTTTTCGGCATTTCGGCATTTCGGTGATCGGGAGATCAAGGGGACAAAGAAATCTTGACATCGAGAAACAGAAAGTCTTGCAACCTGAAATATAATTTTATGTCGAGGAAAAAGTCACAGACGTGCAGAGAGGTCGTGATAGAAGAAGGACTTATGGATCGGGTTGATTGAGATTCCAGCAGGGAATCAAAAGAGCCACTTTGGCTTAGGGAAGTGAATGAACGATCCTTAGACCAGGAGGTCAGGCACAAGACCTATCGAGGCAGGGTCTTTTGGTGGTGCATCATCATTTTGTGGTATCAAAGCAATATTTCATCCATATATTTCAGGTGAAGTGAGAAGGCAAGGGAAGACAGAGTGCTGGAGACTCTGTGATGATTGTTTGCAGGTAGGCAACAATCAAGGAGACAGTCAAGAAGACTGTGGAAGAGAAGCTGAAGCACTCAAGGGTGCAAAGTAATAGTAGCAGATTTGCCAGGAGGGTAGATAGACAACAAGATGGCTACTGAAGGCCGTAGATATGCTGGAAGGAAAGACCCAAAGCTGATGAGCAAAGCAGAAATAGATGAAGAGCTCATTGATATAAGGGTGGAGATAGAAAAGCTTGCATTACGGAGGTAGTTGAATGCTAAGTCACTATGGGTATATGAATGGCCCATGAGGAAGCTGAAAGAAAAATGGCCAGTCAAGGAGTTGATGGCTAGAAGACAACATAGGTTGTTAAGAGGATGGTTGAGGCATGCTGAAAACCTTAACGAACCTGAAGAGATGGTTCAGGTATGTGAACCAGAGACTGGGAGAAATCTCAGTGATGATAAGGATGCTAAAGATCTCAAGGATTGTCAAGAAGACAGTCAGGAAATTCCTAATTGCCAGGAGGGCAAAGAGTTGAGGTCGCTGCAGGATCTCATAGAATGTCATGAGGACAACCGGGAAGTTTCACGTTGCCGGGAGGACAATGAAATGAGGTCATTACATGATCTCATGGACTGCCAGGAGGGCAGTAGAAAGTTTCCAAATTCCTAGGTGGGCATGGGAACAGAAATGGGACTGTTTGAGAGTCTCATGAACTCAAAGGTGAGTTTAGATCAGTCCGAGGAGATGACAGAGCAAGTGAGCTTAGAGATTTATTTGGATCAGCAGATGCAGCTGACAGAGAAGGAAGATCAGAGGAATCTTCTAATGATTGGAGGAATTCAGATATTCCTGCGACATAGCCCAGAGGAGGCCAAAGTCTATGTTGCAGATGAAGTAGCAACAACAAGAGAAAGACAGCCAGCTTTGACTGTCAAAGAAGAGTTGGAGCAGACATTAGAGACTGCCTAAGAAGGGGAAGAAGATGAGCATTCTGAGGAGTGGCTCAATATTTTTAGCCAGGAAGCTGAAAAGATTGCAACATTGGAGCTTGCAGAAGCTGAAGAAGAAGAGGAAGACAACATGAGATTTTCTTATCTATGTGAACAGATGGAAGCCCTGGAGAGAAGGGTGATAGTGCAGGGCATGCACATCCAAAAAGTGAGGTTGGAAGCAGATGAAGGATATGACATGGGAGATCATGATGATCTGTCCATATGTAGAAAAATTTTGCAGCTGAGGAGACTGCATGAATAGAGACAACCACTGGAGCAGCTCGATGAAGTGATCGAGAAGATCAGGAGGCTGACAGTAGAGTCAGCAAAGACTGCCAGAAAGGAGAAGCTGGGCAGAAAAGCAGCTGCAACAACAACGCAACAGAAGAAGTAGCAGTAGGGAGATGGAGCAGATGAATAGCTCCAGAAATTTGTTTGGGATCCAGGCGGATTTCAACAGCTCGGGGTGGAAGCACATGAGCAAGAGCTCATGAATTTTGCAAGTGAGGAGTATGATACAGGAGCATCTCTCCACGTCAGCACACACATTCAATGGGAAGAGGCGCAGCCTCATTTCAAATTTGAAATTGAATGTAATTAATGTTGTAGGTTGTTGAGCCATGGAACCATGCCTTTGCGCAGGCATTAGAGTAGATAGCCTTGAATGTTTTGTAAGCCTGATATCTAGATCTGATTCTGGACTAGACAACCCATTCAATGTAATTGAATAGGGTAGGTGAGTTTGGAGGGAAGAGCTCAAAGAGCCCCCTCATGTAAAAGATCTTCTTGGTATTATCAGAGAGAGTAGTAGACAGAGAACAGAGAGAAGAGAGAGTAGATAAGAAAAGAGAGTAGAGAAGAAAAGAGAGTAGAGAAGAGATGAGACCTTGTTACAGTCCACGCTCAGAACACATTGTAAAGAGGCATTTTTATTAATATAAACCAGAGCATTTTTTCCTACATATTGTCTGTGTTGTGTGAATGTCTTTGTGTGTTCTTTATATGATGTAGATGTATGTTAGGTATGCATTTGCAGGGGTTATTTGATTTTTAGGGTTGTAGATCTTTGAGGCTTCATGCCAGGAGAGCGTGACAAAACACTAGGGGTTCTGATAGCCAGTTCTTAGAGAGCACTTCCAGTTCTACGGAATTTGGACAAAGATGTGCTAGGAGGGAATAGTAGCTGAAATCATTAGCCCAGAGGAAGACCTCAAGGTTATTGAACACCTTGGAGGCAGGGCTATGTATGAGAGACACAGTTGCAGACAGAATTATCTGAGGATTTCTGTAAAGCTCTGCCAAGTGGGCATTGAGCAGGTGCAAGAGTACATAGAAGAAATCTGTTGTGAGTTCAGAAGAAGACAGGATCTCTGAGGAGTTCTATACAACTCTTCTAGGAGGGAATTGACCAAAAGCACAGAGTGTTGAGGAAGAAATCTACTATGATTTCAACAAAAGTCAGAATCATTGAGGATTCTAGACACTTTTCCAGGAGGGAATTGAGTAGATGTGCAGATAGGCACAGGACAAAAGAACTCTTTGATTTCTGTAATTTGAAGAAGAATCCAGAGAAGGATCTTCACAAGGTTACTGAACACCCTGCAGACTCAGCAAGAGGTTTCTTGAGCGAAGGAGTGTCAGGAGGGCATCATATTTCTCCATCTGAAGGAGAGGAAAAAGGATAAATTCCTTAGAGGTCAAAGCTATAGGAAAATCTCAAAAGGGATAGCACCTTCATGTGCGCAGAGACTCTGCAAGGAGTGCAAGAGTCATGGAAACCTCTTAATGTTTCAGAGAAATTCAAGCTCAGGAGGGCGAGTGCTTTTACGCATGGAGTCATAGTTGTAGGGGTCGTAGAACGGAGGAAAGGTTGAGGCCTTTTGTTTTTGGAAATTCTTCCAAGTGCAGGAAGAACGCGCATGTTCAAATGGAGGCACAACAGCCGTCAGATCAGGTTGAGAAAGAGATCTATACCATTAGTTTTCCACGTCTAGGGAGCAGCAGGAGAGTACACAAAGCAGGAGAAATCATGAGCCGTCAGATCTTGCCCAGAATTGTCGACAGTCATTGGATCAGTTGGAAGTTGCATGAGGTTTAAACCTCAAGCACAGAGTAGAGAAATCCAAAAAGTCCCGAAGAGTGCAGATTTTTCAGGATTTCAGACTTCGGGATTTTGGAGGTCTCGAGGACGAGAGATCGGGACACTCCATGGTGAAAGGCCCGGAATAGATTGCAGTCATCCATCTGAAGGAGGACGCATGTCACGAAATCACCCACTTTGGGGATTCGAACACCGGGAAACTCAGAAGAGGAAGGAGCATTTTGACTTTGCACCTGGCGAAGTCCCGAAACAATCTAGACCGTCCATCCGTGGAGGAAACATGGTGGAGATTGAGAGTCCATCGATATTTCAGATATCAGGAATTCAGGAGTTCCATTGACAAGAGGTCAGGCTCTCGCATTGACAGATCCCAAAAGGATCTGAGCCGTCAAATCAAGAGGGGCTTAGAGCCGTTGATCTACTCATAAGAGGGGAACCCGGGATTCGAGATTTTGGCATTTCAGAATTCGAAACTTCGGGAGTTCTGAGGACAAAGGGTCCAGACATTTTAGTGTTGATAAACCCAAAATCGCGAAGAAGGAAGAGGTTGGGACATTGGCACATCGACTTTTCGGGAGTCGGCATTTCGAGAGTCTAGAGGGTAGGAGGTTGAACTCTTGCATCTATAAAACCCAAAATAGGACTGTGGTCATGGGGATAGTGGTCACATGGACCAAGGTATAGCTTGGGGGCTAATTTCTGATTGAATCCTTTTCGGCATTTCGGCATTTTGGTGATCGAGAGATCAAGGGGACATAGAACTCTTGACATCGGGAAAAAGAAAGTCCCGAAACCCGAAATGTAATTTCTTATTGGGGAAAAATTCACAGACATGCAGAGAGGTCATCACAGAAGAAGGACCTATGGATCAGGTTGATTGAGATTCCAGCAGGGAATCAAAAGAGTCGCTTTGGCTCGGGGAAGTGAATGAACGATCCTTAGACCGGGAGGTCAGGCACAGGACCTATCAAGGCAGGGTCTTTTGGTCATCATGGGGTCACTTGTCTCACCACTGGTGGAGCCACTTTCTCCTCCTCGTTTTTCTCTCTACTCCTGTTGGTCACATCACACATAGGATGGCCCCTTATCCTATATAGGTTTTACTCCCTAACTCCAAGAATCACCATTAATATGAAGTTGGATAATATTTCCATAAACAATAGCAATCCATCCATATCATCCCTGGGCGTCAACTAAGTCTCCTCCTGGATACAATTAGTCCATATCCTATCAAACCTTGGCAACGTCTCTCATGCACAAATCCCCATAACACAAGGTTCCCAAGGCCTAGGAAGACCAACTCAACATCCAGTAACACTTTTCCATCCCGAATCAATATTGTACAGTCCTACTCCTCAATCCCTGTGGCTGAGAACTTTCTCCTGACACCCATAGAACATTTCCCAGTCATAACACATCCCCTGAATCCATCTGGAATACCATTGCTCCAGATCCCTATATTACATGCTTGGTCCTCCTACCAAACTCCTCATACATATCTAAGTTAGAAATTGTGATACTCACAAACAAATCTTGTGCCCCTGTCATGTGTCGATGGTTCCCACTATATAATAACCATGCAATCCTCCAAGGCAAGCATCATTTTGATCCAAGTCACGAACATCCAATGAAATTCTATCCAAGTCCATTATCCAAGTCACCAAAACCTATATGTGTCTACACATGCTACCATTGATCCTATGTCCTCGTATGAATAGTCGCAAGCTGCGGTTGGACACTCATTCTAGTCAACTCTAGACCACCACAACTCATCTCTGCAAGTGTCCTCATCCTCCTGGGTCAAATACCACATACATTTTCATACCTTGACAATGTGAAACTCTCCAGCCCGATAAAGACTCTATCTCATTGACCTTACAAATGCCTAAAGCCATCTTGTCCATGCCAAAGCACTTGAGTTGCACCCATTGTAACTCACCATGCAAATTCATCAGGATTCCATCCACAAGTTTGGAAATCTACCAAAAAAATATTGTTTTGATCTAGCCTCTTCGCCAATCCACCAGAACTCCCAACCTGCCACACCACCGAGTTGCAATAGTCCACAGATCCTTGTCTAGACAATCTACTCCATGTTTCAAACCAGATACCATCTAACCTATCGTGACCTACAACCGTCACTATAGCTCCCTCTTAGAGCTATCACCAGTGACCTGTCGGGAACAAGAACAAGAACAAGAACAACACTCCTCCAATGTTGTATCCAAAAATGTGTCTCAAACATGATCCCATTCTCTTTAAATTCCAAGCTATGATACCATGTCAATTTTCATATGAAACTCTATGTGACTAATTCTCATATCTGAAAATTGCTTCCTAGTGATCTAACAATAAAACCCTAGTTGTTAGCATCGAACAATTTTGCACTGAAAAATATTGATTGAAAACATATGCAGTGAAAACAAAAATATCAGAGATGAATCATCAATACACATGATACACTATTTAAGTTCTGTAATATTTTTATCATCAGAAATCCTAAGAGAAAAACCAACCCTCCCAGCCAATACAATATCACCAAAATCTGAGGACAACCTTGTCCTTCAAAGTCACAAAAAATAAGAACAAACTTGTTCTCCAATAACCATGCAAATCAGAAAGCCAAACCTCAAAAATATCCCTGGAAATATCCTTTTCCCAAAAATCAATTGTAGACCACCTATACAACCTACTAACATCACCTCTCAGCCTATACATATTTGTACCTACCCGAAAAATCAGATATGTGATTCACCCTCTTGCAACCTGCGTATATGCATGGTTCACCTTCTTGCAACTTGTGTATATACATGATTCACCTCGCATGTGACCTGTGTATATATGTGGTTCGTCACACCTATGACCTTCACATATACATGATTATTTGCACCTGTGACCTGGGTATATACATAATTCATCACACCTATGACTTGTGTATATATGTGATTCGTCACACCAGTGACCTATGTATATACATGATTTGTCCCATTGCAAATCGCGTATTGTACGAAAAAATTAGCTCCACACATGCGACCTTATTTGTTTCTCTCTCCTAGGCCAGATTCACCATTTTGCACACTTTCCCTTTGTTGAGATCACCAAGCCTCCTAGTACAAATGTGTTGGTTATGGAGCCTGATTATCTTCTTGATTCAAAGATTTGTTCCAGCCATGCTTGGATCCCATTTCTTAACAGGGGGTGTGGGGGAGATTTTCCCCCCACTATTGTCGTCATGGGGGTCCAGGGGGTTGGCAACAATCAATGGATTCCCCCCCTAGAGGGGGATTCAGGAGCAGTGCCCCTAAAGAGAAATTTTGGGAAATTTTGCCTTGTAAAATATTATAATTTCGTTGTCAATCTAGACCATTCATTATAAGGTCACAGATCTAATGGTAGAATTTATGTTAGGGATTTTTTCCCTAGAAGGAAACCATCTTTATGAGGGAATTGTATTGCGGCGGTAAGTGATATTGAATATTGTATTCTGAGGGAGGAGACTATGAGGGAAAGAAGAGTAAGTTACAACTGGCGTGTTGTAGGTTTTATCCCTTCATTTTGCTGGATAATAAAATGGAAGGACCTGGTAATTTATCTAGTGGACGTATCCCACACTAGGTGAAGCACGTATATTTGTGTCTCTACTGCATTGTGTATATTCTATGCTTTATTTCCACATTTTTATTTTATTTTATTGCTTTGTGATCCTGTTTTTATAAACAAGTGTAGACTCACTTATGCTAGCTCCATCATGTCTCTACAAATGCTACATGATGTGTAATTTCACAGTGACCTCTCTTCTTTATATACAATCCTCAGGGTTTAACATAGAATCCCCTCCATAAGTCAAAATCAAACTAGGATTTCCTTGTGGGTGTGAAGCCCCAACACAAGCCCATAAATCCCACCACCAAACCCATGAAGCCCCAGTTTCATACCAATGGTAGGTTTCTTCAAACGAAGAGTGTAATGTGGTTCCCACGATGATTTCCACATGACCAACACCTAAGGAATGTGAGAATACCTAATCAAAGCTACAAAAATCAACACGATTCAACTAAAAAAAAGAAGATTTCTATGAAGTCCTATTGGTCCTTGACCAAGCTTTGAGGAACACTTGGTCATTTTTGACCATTTTGGACTTCGACACCCTGTCAAAGATGGAGTGGCAGGCGAAGCAGAGATCACGGGTTCTCGGTCCACTTTGGGCCTCTTTTAGGGTTTTGGGTTAATGTAATGGGTATGCGATGTCGACCCATGGGTTTACCCATGTTTTAGGCCTATTTTGTAAAGTATAAATAAGTAGCTAGGCAATGTAAGAGAAGTGAATAAGCTAAGTTCTAGTAAAGGATTTGTGTATACTGTGTGACCAACTTGCAGAGCTGAGTGAAAGTGTTGTAAGTGTTGAGTGCATGGATTGTAAGAAGGCTCTGTGCTAAATCTAATCGGGGAAGGAGGATCTAGTGAGGTGCGCGTAGATCTCCTGTCCTATGCAGAGTAAAAGTTTGAGCTCTGTAATGTAACCAGATTGACCAAAGCTAATAAAGAAGATTAAGACTTTGTGGACATAGCCCCAAGGTGGGGGTGAACCACGGTAAACCTATGTGTTGTGCTCGGTGCCTCGATCTAATGTGTTTGTCTCTTTCCATGTGTTGTGCTTTGATATGATTATGCTATGTGTTTTTCTATGATATACTTAGATAGATCTACTTTTCTTTGTGCTTCTTAGATGTATGGATGTAGATCTCACATATATGAAAGTGTTGAGTGCTAGACCTATTTTGTTGTTTCTAAGTGTTAACTTAACCTAGATCTAAGTAAATGTTGCGGTTCTCTGCGCCATCTATGGAGTTCCATGAGGGTTAAAAATTGATGAATGATCTATGATAAAGTGTTCGCTAAGTGTTAGAATCACAGTTCTGTGTCCCAGCTAAGGTTGCAGACACCTGAGTCCTGCAACCACCCCTGCCTCTACCTCAGGTGAGACTTCATCTTCTTCATAGGTGTTGTTGAAAGGGACGGTAGTTAGGGTTTTGTTGGTGTGTTGTTGAAGTGTTGAACCTCGGGTCTACCCCTATGCCAAAAAATGGTTTCATTGTCGAGACATGAAACTGTGATTGTTTGGAACTGAGGAAGAAGAAACTTTGTGCAAAAGAATGCTCTGTGCATAGATCTGTTGCCCTAGTGCGCAGCTTTTTACTCAACCTGTGAAGCTTTGTGCCCAGAATAAGGTCATATCTGAAGAAAGGAAGATCATATCAAAAGAAAAGAAGTGATATCTGAACGCTCTGTGCTCTAAGAAAAGTAAAAGTGGAAATTTCTGAAAGAAAGAGGTAAGATCTATAGAAAAGAGGTAAGATCTATAAGCTTTGTGCTCTAATAAAGGTAAGAATAGTCAAAAGTTCTTAGATCTGGAAGCTTTGTTCTCTGTAGAAGTGAGATAAGTGAATTTTTTTTTTGTTTCTAGAGCATGGATCTAGGTATGATTGATAGATTCGGTCCTAGTTTCAAAACTAGGGAATTGATAGCTAAAAAAAAATTGATATGAACAAATCTGATAAGTATAATGATAGATATGTTATACCTATGCATAGAAAGAATGTCTGGACTAACAAATGGATGCAGGATCCTAGAAAGAAATTTTTGCAGGCTATCCATTATGATCCTAGAGCGCAGTACAAGAAGAGTTGGGGATCATTGAAGAGAAAGATAGGATTAACTCTTTGTTACAGTTGCAGAAGACCAGGACATATTGCTAAGGAATTCCCTGGGAGAAAACCTAGTTTCATTTGTTGTAAGGTTATGGACCATGAAGTACTGGATTGCCATAGAATGATTGCTAGACTTGAAAAGATGAATATGGAGCAAGCAAACCATGAAGGAGACCAAGAGACTAAGATTATAGAAGAACCCTAACAAGAATCAGAGAAAGTAATAATACAGATGAAAAAAACCCTGAAGGAACATAAAGATGTCTGGTTACCTGCGATCTTCAAAGAAAAGGACCAAATCGAAGCCACAATAGGGGACTTCGACATTGACTGTATTCTTGATGAAGAAACACAAGTGAACATTATGCCATAAAGAACTTGGGAAGATATAGGGAAGCCTGTTATGATCCCTTCATTAGGAGGAATAGGGTTATTCAGAGGAAAATTGATGATGTTATGTGGAAGGCTCACTCAGATACATGTGACAATCAAGGGAACTTCGACAAAGGAAAATTTTGAGAATATCAAATTTATTGAGGACAACGCCCTATTTACCATGTTAATAGGAAAACCTTGGGCTGATAGAGATTAGGCTAGAAAGAAGGAAGAAGAAGAAGTTTTAGAAAAGCAGAGACAAGAGTTAAAAGATTTCATGACTAGAAGGATCGCGTAGTTGATTGAAGAACAAGAAATCAAATCAAAGTTGTTTGACACTAGAAGCCAAGATGTCAAAGTTGTAAGAGCATTAGAGGACTCACAGAAGATTGAAGTATTTGTCTCATATATAGAAGAAGTATTACCCCTGAGTCTTAGAAGAGAATCTCAGCAGGGCGAAGTAACTATGTCAAAGGAAAACAAGAATCAGAATGGGAAGGGAATCACCGAGATGAATCTCATTGGAAAGAAGGCTAGGAAGCTAAGTAAAAAGAGAGCCAAGATCGACAAGCTACATAAAATTCCAGAGGGAGCCACCTAGAAGGAAAACTTGGAGAATTTGAACTTCGTCAAGATATCAGAACAATGGCATAGGTCACTTCTCCATGGCGAAGCAATATAGCCATTGGAAGCTGGTATAACCATTCGACTGCTGCTCTGAATGGATCGAAAAGAATTTATG
>SNQJ01S0155745.1:22409-36598 GCA_010110895.2 Picea sitchensis | reverse complement strand
TATAAATGTCTCAAATGTCTGTCTAACACATAATTAGCCAATGCATCTATTAATGTATGTAGACATCTAGGAATGTGTTGATATTCAATGTAATCAAAATTACGTTTCAAGAGGTGAATTCGTAAATATACCCTTAACAAAGTGGGACTTCAAATAGAATAAACATTACTCAATTGTAGTAATACTAACTGCGAATCGAGTTGTCGGTCAACAATTCGATGACTGCACTGTATTCCGTGATATTGTTAGATCCATGACCAAGGAAAACACCATGTAGAATAATCAATTAATCCGTAGGTGCATATATTTCCCAAGCATCAGACACTAAGTTCTGAGTACTGCAATTAGCGCCATCAACAAAGCCAATGTAGGGTGGCGAAGACACCGACATCTGGAAACCAAGCACAACGCAAGGTAAGAAGTTGAAGGTTGAAACCAAAAACGAAAAAGCACACAAAAGTATGAAACACTAAAAGTACAAGCACTCATGTAAAAATGACTTAAGCATAGTACTTTTTTAAGTAAATCCCATTTCTGGGTTCACTCAAAGGGATCCCATCATAATCCACTAACTCATAAGCTCCCTTCTCCACCACTTGTTTGATAATATAAGGACCCCACCACATGGGCTTGAATTTACCGGCCCCTAGAAAATCATGATATTTCTCATAAAGAAGAACTAGATCTCCTTCAGTAAAAACACGTGGCTTGACATGCTTGTCATATTGGGCTTTAACATGTTTCTTCTGAGTTTCAATAACCAAGGTGGAATCACGATGGGTTTCGTCTAATTGCATCAAATACAAAAGACGTTCCTCTTCAACGGAGGTGTTAGGGAGAATTTCAACGACCAGTTTCAAAGATGGTATCTCACATTCAATCGAAAAAATTTCTTCGATACCATATAATAAGTGGAAAGGCATAAATCTCGTGGAAGACTTAACGAAATTCCGATAGGCCCATAATGTTGAAAACAACATCGTGTGCCAATTTGTCTTATGAATTCCCATCTTCCATTGAAGCATAGTAGTAACGATAATTGGGGGGTTGAGTTTTCATGGCGAAGACCCAACTTTTCAGTAAGTTCAGACATCATAAAATTATGAAAATGGCTACCGTGATCGGTAATGATGGCTTGAGGGACACCAAACCTAGTAATGATAGGATTGAATATGAACAATGTTGCAGTTCTCCTGGTGTTATCGAATGTAGGCATCGCCTCAGCCCATTTAGTGAAATAATCCACAGCTACAATAATGTATCCATGCCCCCCGACTGAGTGAGGGTTACATGTCATGAAGTCAATGCCCCATTTAGTGAACAGACCAACATAAACTACAGAGTTAAGAGGAGCAGGGTGATATCGGATCTTGTTATTATAAGTTTGACAAGCATGGCATTTCTAGATGGCAGTAATGCAATCCTTAAATAGTGAAGGCTAGAAATAACTAGCTTGTAAGATCTTTTGGGCAGTGGCATACCCAGACATATGACTGTTGTTAGTGATCAAATATGCACCGGTATTTTGATGAGCATTTCTATCACTCTTTATTTCATTTATCGTCTTCTTCAGACTCTTGTCCAGTATCTTAACCTTCATAGTGCTCATTAAGCTCCTATTTGATTACTTTGCTCACAAATCCTTTGTTTCTATGCCTCCGAACCTGAAATACATGATACAAATAATGTCATTCATTTTTCTTTAGTCTATGTTATAGAGATTATAAAACAAAAAAATGTTTTATTTTTATGTTTTATATCTCATATTATGGACAAAGAAATATATATGTTCATATATGCCAAGTTCCAGGTCTGCACATCAAATGTGTTCAATACAAATTCAAAGTGCACAGTGATATATAAAGACCCAAGCCAAAGACGAGTTCTCAAGCCTAATTTCGAGTCAAACTACAGTCTAAGAAGCCCTGGGGTCATTTGCATTCATGCAGGTAATCGAAATTTGTCAATTTTGATTTTTGGAAAAGTTTATGTTTTCGATGGTTTAGGCGAGCCTATGTGTGCTCATTAACCACCGAAAAGAATCACTTTTGGTGGATAAGGTGCTTAAATCCGAGTACAGTTAACCATTGAAAGTATAGAATTTCCATTAAAAACTGCCTTTGGGAAAAATCATTTTTCTCAGCCTTGGAATGTCCGTTTCGCACGTTCAAATGGTCGATTGACATATACAGATCATAAGATTTCCAATGGTGTAATCAGATATGGATTTAAAGCTTTGGAAGGTGGTCAAAATTTCCCCGCAAGATCAGTGTTTTTTACAGATTGCCCAGGCTTCTATTTATTGTGCTTATGTATTTCTCCTTAACAGTTCAAGCTGCTTTCCTCTTGGGGAATCAAGTGATAGGGCTATACAGTTAATTATACAAGGAGTTAGTAGCACGATTCTTGACAAACATTTCATGAAATGGAGAGTTCTTCACATGGAACAAATTCTTGTGAAGGTTTAACTATTCAAGGTAAATTATATTTGAATGTCAAGCCTGCAGAAGAAGTTCCAGAAGTTTTAATTCCAGATTGTCCTCTGAATCTCCATCTGTCAATTCTTCATCAAAGCTTGGCAAGGTACAGAAAATCATATATGATTTGGGATAACAGAATTGATTTTCCACATGGGTCTTTATTATTTTCAGCCACGAAGACAAATAATCATGGTGATTTCATTTGATTTCTGTTTCAAATTCGAATTGCAGCTGGATTTATTAATAATCAATTTGATCCAGAAATCATTGTTTTTTTAATCACGATCCTGTGATTTCCTCATGCCAACTCACACTCAAAAGATCATAATCCCATGATTTTTAAGGGTTGTCAAGTGAAATTCGAGTTTAATTGCTGATTATGGAGCCATTTGTCATCTAAATTGAAGAAAATCCAAGCTGTTGCGATTCTAAAGCAAATCTATTTGCCACAGATCCGTTTTTGAAAGATACGGTCTTTTGGTGGTTAAGAGGCTTAAATTTCACCCCTCTTAACCACCAAAAAGTAGTGCTTTCAGTAGTTAAGAGGCTTAAATTTGACCCTCTTAACCACCGAAAGCCTATAATGACCAGAATACTTGAAATTTCGCCCAGATCAGGATTTTTCGAATTAGAATGAGATGAAACCTCTTGGAATAGACAGGTGGTGAATTATCAAGTCAAATCCAATGGTTACTTTGATGGATAAGGCAAAGAAGAGGTGTTTTAATCAAGTTTGGTACATTTTTCAAAGGCAAAAATATAGGGTTTTTTCTCAACTCAGCAAATTCGAATTCTATCTTTTGGAAGAGTCATCAAACAACCTTGGGAGGCTAATATGCACTGCATCAGGACTCTACTACCTCTAAAGACCATCATATGTGGGATTGACCTCATTTTGAGTATCTTTACTTATTTCTTGAAAATATAGTTTGACTTTCTGTTTTTAGTAAATCAGATCCATTCTTTCAGGATCTAGATAATGCATTGTAAAATCTATAAAGATGAAAACAAAAGAGGAACTGTGGGTTCGATTCTGGATGTAGAAATTATACTCTTTGTAATATACTTTCATGATAATACAGATCACAATTTTCTCTCTTTATTGATGTCAGATTCCTCTCATCTTCTATACTGTCATTCAAGTTGTCTTAATTGTCATATGACTGTCATCTCATTGTTCAGTTCACAATTTGAATGTTAGTTGCTTTCATTGTTTATTAAACCCATCACTTAGTATTTGGTTTATAAACATTGGTTTCTTCACCCATTTTTAAGCTATTTATCTGATTATCGGTCCTTGAGAGCACTGGCTTATTTGATTATTGTTAGTAGTTTGGATACATTGTTGTATTTCAGTTATCCCATTGATCCATTCATTACTTAAGCATAAATCCATTCATTTTATAAGTTACCAAGCATCTTTGGTTTACAACCCCAAAGAGTTTCTTGGAGAGATAACAACTGCCACATGCTTCGGAGTGACAGTCATTCAAAGCTTTCTCAGCTTCATCGTAGGTGAGACATCGTCAAAAAATGGAGTCAATACCACAACGATAAAGGGTATCACCAAGAATGATGTATTGACAGGCTTGATACTGTATACGATGATGATCTGTACTAGAAAGGTCGGGCTGAAAAGTTTGAGTCTGGAGATATATGATGATATATTCGTACCATACATCATCATAATTGATCATAAAGAGGGATTTGTCAGGTAAGGAATCCTATGCCACATTTTATGTCTCACTGGAGGGAAGGTCACATATCAATTCAGCAAAAACCAAAGATTTCTTTGACTTAGCACGTTCAAACTCTAAGTCAAACTCCTGGAGAATAACTATCCATTTGGAGTACTTGCCCCCCAACAATTGTCGAGTAAGGATATGTTGCATGGGGTTGCAATAAGAAATAACAGTGGTTTTGTGTAACAATATATAGTGACGAAAATGTTGGACAACTTGAACAACTGCCATGGCCATTTTCTCCACGTGTAAGTATTTGGTCTCGGTAGTCATGAGACTCCTACTTAAATAGTATATCACATGCTCATCGTGCAAATCATCCTCTTGGAATAAGACCATAGCAATGGTATAGTCTGATGTAGCTAAGTATAGGAAATAATCACGGCTATAGTCAGGTGGAAACAATAGTGGTGTACGGGTTAAAGCGAGTTTCAAATCTTCAAAGGATTTGTTAGTAGTATCATCCCATACAAAATCATAACCTTTCTTGAGCGGCCGAGTAAATCATTTCGTTAATTCAGCGTAGTTGGGAATGAATCCATGTAGAAAGGTTTCCTTCCCTTGCAAACTTTGGAGTTGGCGTAGAGTGGAAGGTGGAGGTAAGTTAAGAATGGCCTCAACCTTCAAGGGATCTACCCAAATCCCATGTATTGACACAATAAAACCAAGAATTTGGTTGGACTCCACACAAAAAACACAATTGTGTGGGTTCAAATGTATTCGATAATAATGACAACAGAGGAAAATGGCCCATAAATGTGTCGGGTGATATTGACGACACATGGAATGCGTCGGTAGATCGTCTAGATAGGGTTGTACGATGTGCTTAATATCATGAAAATCATAAGACGTAGCACGTTGAAACATAACACCAACATTTTTTAATCCAAAAGGTAATTTCCAGTAGGCAAAGGTTCCCTAAGGGAAAATAAAATCAGTCTTGTGTTGATCTACTGGTAAAATATTAATTTGATTATAGATGGAGAAACCGTCCATCAAGGAGAAGATTTCACTTCTGGCATAGTCATCAACGATCTGGTCAACGGAAGGGGTTTGGATAATTGTCCTTAGGAAAATATTTATTTATGTCCCTATAATCTACACACATGTGGATCGTACCTTGTTTCTTATTTACCAGAACAACATTGGATACCCAATCGGTCAAAGCCACATGATAGACAAAGCTAGCTTTAAGAATTTTTTCAACTTCAATCTTGATAGCAACAACTTTACGTGGATGTACTGGGCGAAGTATATGCCAAATGGGTTTAGCTTCCAGATATGTCTTAATCTCGTGTACAATGATATCAGGATCAATACCTGGCATTTCTTCATAAATCTAGGTGAAAATGTCACAGAACTCTTGGAAAAGGGATTTATAAGTGTGGACTTCATCAGTGGAACATGAGGCCCCGATATGATCATTTTCCACAACTTCGGGTTTAAACAATATGTCAAGGGGAATAGTAGGTGAAATGTTACTCAAGTTCCCTTCATACAACACATCGTGTGTTGACTCAAGAACATAAGAAATAACAACAACGGTTGACATAGTTGAAATCCGTTGGTAACTCTCTATGGTATCACGTTCTAGGAATCGAATGGAGTGATGATGCCCATCGTACCATGGGGTATCTTCCATGGACATGACCAACATGATCATCTCATCAGTAGGAAAGATCACATGAAACAGATCTAGAGATGTATCACAGAGAGAAGGAGGAGAGGGGGTTGTCGATTGAATAGCTTGATAAGTGGATTCCATCGGACTTAAAGGCATTTGGTCACTGTAACGAGGATAATCACCAGGTCTATGTACTATCCATGGATCATATGATGCAGGGGTTTCATGAGCAGCGATTGATATTGTGTTAATTGAAGCGACAAAAGGAGGTGGAAAATCAAGTGGTGGGATTGGAAACGTACCCATCAAAGTTGAATCTTTTAGAAGACCCACACCGAAATTCTCGTAACCAGGAGGTGTTTTCAAGATAAAAGGCATGTTGATAGTATGATAATCGAAATTAAAGAAGTTAATTTGGTCAACAGTAACGAACTTTCCTTGGTGTGGGAAACGTAACACATGGAAAAGGGTGTACAAAATTGCGTTCATGGAATCAATCCAGCTACGACCAAGTAGAAGTTTATAATCAAGAGGTGCATCGAAAACCTCAACCTCGACATTGACCGTTTTACCTTCTAACGTAATAGGCAACGAGGGAAGAACATCATAGGGTTTAAAAACTATACCATTAAAATCTTTAAGTGTATTGTGTGACTTGGTGAGGGAAGGAGAGCCAATAGCTTTCCAACAAGTAATAGACATAATGCAGGTCGAGGCTCCCTCGTCAATAACGGTTCTAAAAATATTATTGTTTTCTACAACAACTTGGATCTGAAACTCTAACTGAGGAGGAAGTCTTGGAATGTGATATTCCAAGTGAAATATTATTAAATTAGTATCTGTGGGATCAATTCCACTGATGGCCTTTAACAACACCTTCTGTTGAGTAGGACAACTTTTAAGGACTTCGAGAGTCGACATTGCAGAGGGTGCTTGCGCAAGATCTTCTACAATACTGTAGTTTTGAGCAGCACGTGCATGAGGATTGAATGAAGTCTTTCGAACAATGCTCTTTGGAGGAGGGCGAAGAATTGTATCGGGACCTGGTCGTTCGAGATGAAGAGGATCATTTGGAGGTGAAGTTGGGGGAGGAGGTTGAACCAATGAAGGTGGTAATTCATCAACTTTATCTTTTGACAGAGAATAATCTTTGGCTTGAGTTGTGACTACAAATTCGTTCTTTTTAGAGTCACTAGTACACATAAGGACATAAGAAGTAGTAGAAGGAGAAGGTTGGTCATGAATGAACAATTGGGACTACTGCTGAGAAGGGAAAGATTGTGACAAAACAACAGGTGTAGGAGGCTTCTCAGTCCCTTGGAGGAACTTAGTAACCTCAGCACGTCATGGACAATCTTTCATGTAGTGATCATCACCATAGATAAGGCAAGGATATTGAGGTTTACGCTTATCCTTATCATCAACAGGTTGTGTTTTGGGATTTTCGTATTGTTGATTATTATTTTTATCCTCCTTATTACTACCCTTCCCTTTATTTTTATTTTTATCTTTTAGGTAGGTGTGGATTGAACTATATTAACTTCAGAAGTCTTATTGGAGGAAGGAGTAGGAGTAGGAGTATTTTGTACATTAGAAGCATTAGATTTGGGATTTGTGTGACTGGCATGTGTGGACTCAGTCTCATCATGAAAGGTGATAATCACACCATCAACAATATGAGAAGATGTTGGAGGTGTTGGGGTAGGATTGGTAGAAGGGCGAGGAGCATCATGGATCAAGTCGTGAAGTGTGTCCGTTTGCGAATAAATGAGATCTAGATACTGAGCACGACTAATCGCCTGCTCGTTAGTGACAACACCACCCATGGCAACATCACGGGAAATAGGACCAATGAGATATTTGGTAAACCACTCAGCCAATAGTTGATCAGAAAGGGGAACTTTGATCAAGCATCTTTTCCTCCATTCATGGATGCGATTAGAAATATGAGTGGAAGAAGATTGTTTAAAAGAACTCAAAATTTCAGTTCCTGTCTTATAACGAATAACAAACTGGTAATAAATTAAGAAGGCCATGTCCACTGTATTAAAGTCATTAAAGAATCCTTGCGGTAACTCGATGTACCATTTTGCTGCCAAATCTGTGAGAGTTCGTTGGAAAATTCATAATCTTATGGAGTGATCCATCAATGAGTTGGATGAACAACAGAGATGAAAAGTCATAACAGGATTATTCAGGTCTTCTCTCGATCGACCATCAAATTTAGGAATGTCAGATGGTAATTTAGCTGGTATGACGGGCCAATAAGGAGAATGTAATATAGGATCATTCAAAATCCTAAACAATTCCGATAAATATAAAGTGGCTAGAAAAGGCAATGTCTGTTCACTTGAGGAAACTGGTAGTTTTGAGGAGAAAGTCCCATAGGTATACCAGTAGGACCATAAGAAGTCTACATATAATTAGACAGTCCTGACAGATTTGGTTGTGGAGCATTTTGAGCCAAATAGCCCACAGGGTTGGGTTGATTAGGTATGTTTCCTTGGAAAGGAACATTTGACTGAAAATTCTGACCCCAGGTAGGATTGATAGAACCTGGATACAGTTGGTCGAAGTTAGAAGACACGAAAGAATTAACTTGAGGATGTTTCCCCCCAGACGGTTGTTGATTTCCTTGGAAAGGAAGATTCCAAGGTTGAGATTGTAACATGGGTACATTTGGTCCATAACCAGGGTTATGGCCTCCAACTTGAGGTTTCCCCCCAATCTAAGGTTGGCCTCTAAAAGGAATCTAAAAACCAGAAGTGACAGAAGGACCAGTGCCTCCAACTGGATTGGAGCCACTAGGGCCAGAACGATTATCTCCTCCAAACAAATGTGGAGGAGGAACATACGACCCTCCAAAGAGAACCTGGGAAGGTGTGGGGACAAAACTGGTAGCAACATTATACCTAGGAGGAACAAAAATATTATTCCCTCCGGATGGATTTTGGGTGGGGACAACGATGGAAGTATTCAAAGCATTATACCCAGGGAGAAGTGACAGAGTTGATCTAAGTGGAAGTGGTGTTCCAATAGGAGCTTGAGTGACAACCACATTTCTATTAGAAATGGTTGTAGCTTGTGGGACCATAGTAGAATGGGCCATCTGAAGAATCAAGTGAGAACCAACCAACAATTGGTCTGAAACGGTGGTGAAATTACTTGCCATGATGGTAAAATGGTCTAAAGGTATCGTATAGGTAACAGATGTCTCAGGCATTTCTGATGCCATAGGTTGATTAGTACTCGCTCTTAGGTTGTCATAAAGGTCACGCATGGTGTGGAGTGGGGTTCTAAATGATTCACTGTGAAAAAGTGGATCCTCTACTCCAGAACCTATGTTAGGTCCAGTAGGTACTTCTGTATTCTCAACAACAACAATTTCTCCCGATGAATTCATTTGGAGCAAGTGTGGATCATGTATAATACTCAATAACGGAGTCGGGGGGAACCTTGAATGCCTCTAAAAAATCTGAAACAATTTGGAATCCTTCTAAAGAGTGTGTACTTCCAACCTGTGAGGCTACTTCGTTATTGACTTCTCCCTCAGGAGAGCCTTCCGGTGAGTTAGGAAGCAAAGGAAGGTAACCTTCCAGATCCTCCAGAGGTATCCCTTGCATCCTATGGGAATGGTGAACCGATGTTGGCTGAACCAAATAAAGAACGAAAAAAGTCTATGGCCAACTAAAGAAACAAACAACACTCACTAATAAAATCTAGAAATCAAACCAAACAAACAAAACTTCTTATTTTTAAGTCACTAGTTGGTGATGAAATCCAACGTCGCGAAATCAAGACAAGAAGGGGTTGGGATAAAGTGAGTGGAAAAGTTATGTCGATGACCTACTTAACGGACTTACACCCTGGTGCAAGATCCCACACATAATGGTGGGTATACCCTCCAAGGAGCCTATGTGAGTTTGGACAACGTCGATTCCAGGTACCATGAAGACTTGCCCCTCCTCAATCACCTCATGTAAGACCCTAGAGAGATAGGCTACTAAGGTTACCAATTACGACAGTGATGCCTGGGGAAACAATCGACATACCGATCCACACACAAAGGCAGGGTATCTATCCCAAAATATAATCGAAAGTCTCCCATACATAATCGTTGGTATACCTTCAATTGACCCCCAATAATATGCGCAATCTCTACACCAATACCAACAAAGCAGGGTGAGTAACTCTGCCAGTCTTAATGTGACCTTAGGTTTGACCCTTGTGTGAGAGGGACTTCCCAGGACAAAATGTAGCAATTGGATTTGAAATTTCTGTATCACAAGATACTGCTGTGTGTTTTGATGCTTTGGAGAGTGTGCCTTACAACCTATTCCAAAGAGCTACCCTAGCTAATGTTGGTGAAGAGAATTTCTAGAAAATAAAAGTTACTAATAAATTTTAAAATTACGTTGTATTTTAAAGGTTGTTGTTTACTCAAAAGGGAGATGGAAACAAAACTGATGATGTTGTGACCTTGAATCAATAAAATGCAAGAAGAGATGAATATGCAATCTTTCAATTCAATGAACTCTAATTACAGTAGGGAGAAGGTATTTTTCTTGAAGTACAAAAGCTACGAATTGCAATTTCTTCATTTCGAATGAACACAATTCCAAATAACCATGAACTACAAAATTTTCCAACTGTCCTACTTTAACAAATATTTCAAATGCAAAAAATTCCATACGAGAGATTACTAAAAAGAATGAATGACTTTTCTTCCTTTCCCAAATCAAATCAAATATGTAAAGATGAAAGGATAGCATAATCCAAAAAAATCAATACACTCGCAACACAATTCCCAAATCAAACTTGTAATGTAGGAAAAAATGAAAATGAGAGGAAATATTTTTGTAAAATACAAACAAAAATGTCTCTCAAGCAATAAAAAATCTGGAAAGTAAAATCAATCCAAAACCTCAAATAAATAAATAAAACTCTTTGTCAATCAAGCACTCATACCTAGATCTAGATATTATATCCTTGTGACAAAAAATCAAAAGAAAAAAACTTGCAAAATTACAACGAAATACTCTCAATCCATGAAAACCAATCAAATGCAAGTCTTAAGATCAGAAATCACTCAAACACTAGCATCAGAAGTTCATCCCAGGCAATTGAGGCAAACCTGGGTGGAAAAATAAAAAATGGCTCTCTCCAACAAATCCTACAGGAGTTGTCGCAGGCTGACAGTAGGGCACAGTGTGACACGCTAAGGTCATCACAGGATACCAGTAGGGCACAATGCAATGACGCCACACTGGTTTGCACACGTAGGGTGCGGTGATCAAAGGTCATCGTAGGCTGCCTAAATGGTATAGTGCGATGATCTCTGTAAATAAGGAAAAAATGGAAAAAGGACAAATAATCTAACTGAACTTTCATATCCAAGGAGTCCATATAGATCACCCACATACTCAAAGAATGAATTCAATCAAAATAAGGTAGGCTAAAATAAAATGGGAAGAAAAAACCAAAAACAATCATATCCCCAGTATGGTCACCAATTTTGTTATAGTATTAATCGGTAAATGCGAACATAAACCGATCTCCCTAGATCCCACTGGAAACTAGAACAAAATATGACGCTTTGCCTAAGCTCTAATTATTGAGTTTACTAATTAACAAGAGATAGACAACATACCTTTTAAATGTCGCTTCCTCTCTCCATTGCTATCCAATCTCCACTCCAATGCTCTTGTGATATCTGATATGCGAGGGAACACAATCCAACCAAATTGAAAGCAATACAATATACGCAACAAGAACTTATGTATGTGATCAAGGAATCATACATTAAAGCAAGACTAGTTTCATGGGAAAGAAACATATCACTGCATTATATTAAAGAGAAAGTGGAGAATACAACCAAAAGCCTGGATGTCATAAGATCCCCTTTCAATGGCCCTTTTCTCCAACACACACACCTTTGCTCCAACCTTGAATGAAGAAGATCCACAATGACTTGATGAACTAAAATGAAGTTCTCAAGCATGAGCTGAAGTAGAATTCTTCATCAAATTCTTATCCTAGTCAACCTGAGCCTTTTCCATGAGAGGTCCCTCTTTATATAGTGTGAAAGAAAGATGGGTAATGAGATTAGGATGATCCCACCAAATCAGAGAAGTGAGTAAGATCCAAACCGTTCAGAGGCCACCTCATTTTCTAGAAGATCCCCTTCTAGAACTTTCATGAAGTTTGACTTTTCTTTATCTTTCAACATCGCCGCACCCTAGGTATAATACAGCCTATGGAGACGTCGCAGTCCATCTCTAGAGTAGGATGCGGCGATAGGGCATCGTCCCACCCCATGCATATTGTAGGGTGCGACGACCTTCCTTAATAGGGTTTTTGAGAAGAGAAATCCAATCACTTTCCTCATGGAGAAAGACTCCTTTTATCTTTTCATGGGAACATGAAAACACGTTATCAATGGATCACTAGGGTGACCAAAATAGTGTGTAAAAGTAACCAAGGGGGGCCAAACCTGGCCCTTCCTAGGACCCCCCCAGGAAAGTGCCCAACGCACATGACACAGCTCCACAAAGAATCTGGGATCGTCAGACGCAATTGTCGAATCTAACGCGCCCACACACACATGGAAAGTATATAACACATACCCAACATTCTCCCACTTGTTGTTTCCTTTGCATATGTGGGTTCACATGATTACATAGTTAACAATCTAGGGAAATAATTCCCATTTTTACTCTACACCAAGAGAACTTCTCTGTGCTCACAAGCTTTGTCAATGAATCTACAACATTCTTCAAAGTGTCAACCTTTTCCAGTGACACATTCTTTTATTCAAGCATGTCTCTCACAAAGTGATACTGAACATCAATATGCTTTGTCTTCGAATGATAAGCAGGGTTATTTGCCAAGAATATTGCACTCTGTCTTTCACACTCTAATCTCACTACTTTTTGTACCAACCCAATACCTAAACACAATCTCTGTAACCATACTGCTTCCTTGCTTGCATGAGTGGCTGCCATGTATTCAGCTTCTGTAGTTGAGAGTGCCACTACAACCTGTATTTTTCTCATCCAACTGATTTCTCCTCCAAATAGGTTAAACACATACCCACTTGTGTATCTTCTGCGATCTAAATATCCAACCCAGTCTGCATCAAAAACCCATGTATTTCCACCACTCTGTCCAATAGTAGTCTTCCTTGTTAGCACAATCCATAATTGGTAGTGCCATGCAAATACCTGAAGACCCTCTTTACTAATGTCCAATGCTCCTTCCCTGGTTTTGACATATACCTACTCAAAACTCACACTGCATGTGCAATGTTCAATCTAGTACAGACCATTGCATACATCAAACTACCAACTGCACTAGCATACAGAACATGGGACATGTCTTCTTCTTCTTCCTATGTTTTGGGACACTAATATGCAGATAACTTTACACCTATAGAAATAGGAATCTTGACTGGTTTACTTCCATGAATATTAAACCTCTGCAATATCGTCTCAACATATTTTCTTTGATTCAACTAGAGTTTCTTGTTTGCACTATCTCTTTTAATCTCCATTCCCATAATGAAGTTAGCAGCATCGAGATCCTTCATGTCAAATTTGGAGGATAGCTGCGATTTCATCTCCTTGATAACATCCATGTTATTTCCTACTAGCAACATGTCATCAACATACAACACTACATAAATGAAGTGATTACCAACCTGCTTGGAATATACACATTGATCAGCCCTGCTTCTCACAAATACCAATCCAAGGATGTATGTGTCAAACTTTTGGTACAACATCCTAGGTGATTGCTTCAGACCATATAGTGACTTCTTTAGCATACAGACCAACTCTTTATTTCCCTTCACTACAAATCCTTATGGTTGCTTCATGTAGATTTATTCTTCCAGATCCCCATGTAGGAATGTTGTCTTCAAATCCATTTGTTCCACTTCAAGATCAAAAGCAACAACAATAGATAAAATAAATCTAATATAAGTTAACTTGGCAACAGTAGAAAAAATCTCACCAAAGTCAATTCCCTCTACCTGGGAATAACCTTTTGTTACTAACCCAACTTTGTATTTCTCCACTTTTCATTCTGCATTAAACTTCTTCTTGAACAACCATTTACCACACTTCCAACATTTCCTCAAATATTTTCCTGGAGACTTAGATATACCTATAGATTTAGATCTCCCCCCGTCGCGAAGACTTACTGGTATTCCTTTCTTGGGTACGACCTCTTACAAATAAAGAATCTGTGCTCTGATTGTCCATGTTTTTCCACCTCATCTCTTTAGATAACAAGGATGAAACTACATCCTCATACTTCAATGTAGATTGAGTGGTACTACCA
>SNQJ01S0155745.1:0-22399 GCA_010110895.2 Picea sitchensis | reverse complement strand
GCTGAAATAAATATGAACGTAAGGAAAGGAAAATGGGAGAATAATTCTAATATCAAGTCTTTGGTGCTTGAAATTAATGGCCATTACACTTGCTACAATTGCATATGGGCCAAGCTCATTAATTTCGTTCTCTATGTCGTCTACAAAGAGGTTGAGAATCACATTTCCTTCAAAGGATTTCAGATTCGGTTTGTTGTTGTTGGATCAAGTCTACATTAGGTTGGTGTTTAAAATTCGTTGTTTTATTGGGCGTGTAGTTTGAAGAGTTTGTTTAACATAACTTAGAAGGCATTGTATTTAAATATATTATTATTATTTGTTTTTGAAATTACATTATAAATAACCAATCATAGAACAACGTAATTTAATTTAAGCTAGTGGTTCTTGATGTTTTTCAGTGCCAAGTGAACACAAAATTGGCTTGGTTATGTTTACAATATGTTACAACTTGTGGTTCTTGGAGGATGTAGTGACACAAGAACAACGATTACAGGTTATCTTTGTGTATTTGTGTTGAAAAAGATCAAGTTGTATGATTCATTATTGGATACATAGACTGCTTTCCTAGATAATTGATGAATACAACGACAGACCATGTACTTCGACAAATGGAAGTATGTCAATAAAATGATTCGATATCTATATTATTATTTATGGTATCTCAATAATCGTCGGTCCTACAAATACATCATTGATGGTCAAAACCAATTGTATCTTAAATGGATCAAGTGGAAGCTCGAATTTGATGGTTCAGAAAGAGAGTAGTCTGCGAGACTTCAGAGTGGGTAGATATGTTGTTGAATACCAGACCAGACAGAGATCATGTGTATATTTGATTTCAATATGGCATAGGATATTCATTATATGAAATGGAGCCTGATGGGATGTCTCTGGCACTATGACCCCATCCCGTAAAATGAACTGTCGAACTTCAACACAACTCCCCATTCACAAGGCCCTATTCCTCCTGGGCCCACAATGCCCCTCTACAACGCCCTATTCCGCCCGTCCCATCGCGCCAAAATGCTACAGTTGGACGTCCCCTCGGGAATTAAATGTAGGGTGGACGATGGGAATTTGTTGCAAAACTCCTCCTGTGCCCCTCCTCCCCTGTTTCAAATCGTGATTAGATTGCTTTAGAACCGCGCCTCCCGCTCTGCATAAACTGAACCAACTCTTTCCTAGACCAGCTTGTGAATTGGGAATCCATAATTTCAGACTTCATCTATCTAACAAGAGACCAAGCATGTTATTGGTTAATGCCAAAAAGCTAATATGTGATCGTCATTCCTAGATTTCTTTGTTCTGGTTATAATTTACTTTTGAGATTAAAAATTTACAACCTTGAGCTTCAATGATCTATTCCTAAAAGAAATGCAGTGGATAGATCAAAATTGCCTCTTTAGAATTACAATATCCATTTTTTTTTGTATACACACACCATCTCAGAGTCTATGAACTCTAACAAGGAAAGCGTGGATTTGATATAGGGGTCCTTGATATGTTTCCTTTGAAACATGCAACAACACAATAAAACTGACAAAATAATTCCTTTGTCTAAATTTTACACCAGAAACCAAGTAATGGTGATCCTTCAATTACACAGAAACACTGTAACGTATAAATAGTGTTGAATCTCATTCAAAATATTTTTTTATAGCTGGCAGCACTGCCACTGGTACTACTTTCAAAGATTTCCAAATATTTAGGAGAAAGTGGTTTGTCAATAGGAAAAACCTCCAACATCTAGACAACTTTCCCCATAGTTGGCCACTACAAGGGTTGCTCCTGAATACACCAAAAACTATCTTGAAGTGCTCTTTTTACCCGATCAATATTAATATCTCTACCAAGATTCTCATCTATAATATTTAAAATGTTTCCTCTTTCAAATTCCTCAAATGCCCATACTGAGAATTTCTTTCTCCTTGAGGTGAGAGTATCAAAATTCCTTCTACTGCATATGATCTCTAGAAAAACCATTCCATAACTATAAACATCAGACTTGGTTGAGATGGGTAAATTGGCAAGCCATTCTGGAGCCAAGTATCCTCTAGTTCCCTGAACACTAGTTAGTGTGTGCTTGTGATGACCTTTGTGATTGATGAGATTGAAGAGCCCAAAGCACCTTATTCATATGAGCACCGGTATCAAATACATATTTTCTTTCCTTTATTATTGCATATTTGTTCTTATTGGTCAAAGAACTTTGCTTGGAAATTATCATCTAGGAGTATGTTCTCAGTTTTAATATCACAATGAACAATGAAATCTCTACACTCTTCATTCAAGTAAGTGATGTCCCTTGCAGTCCCAAGGGATATTCTAAAGCACTTATCCCAATCTAGCATCCTGGATTGCTCTAAAGAAGAAAAAATAAATGTATCTAAAGAAGAATTTTTCATGAATTCATAAACCAACAATCTATGGCAGCCCTCTGAGAAAAATCCAATTAACCTAACCAAGTTCAAATGATGAGTATTGCTGATGGTTTCCACCTCTATGTGAAATTGCCTCTCACCTTGTTCGATCCCTTCCAACTGCTTAACTGCAACTATGGTCTTGTTGGGAAATTCTCCCTTGTACACTGATCGAAGGTTATCATGGTGTATTCAATTTTTCCATGGTTATTTTGGGTTTATCTGGTTCTTAACAAATTATATCATAGAATTTAAATCCATAAAAAAAATTCCAGGGATTTGGCATTCTAGATAGTTCTCCTTGCAAGATTTTTGTTTTTATCTATCCTCCTCTCAAACCATATTACAATATGTTTACATAGTTTCCATAAAGTTGCTTGAGAGAATAATGGTTTAGCAATGTACAAATATTCTAACAAAGTACCTCTAGGATCTAGGATGTATGTTATAAGATTCTCTAAATAAAAATAATATGTTGTGTGATTAAGTTTGAACACAATGCACAAGCCCTGACCCTGAAACCAAACTGAAAGGGAAAAAAATAACAATAAAAAATGATTAAACACACTTAACCAGAAAGCCAAAACAAATGACACTAAAATCTCTGATTCATGGTAATTTACTACAAATTTTCCACTGCAATAGCTGCTAGCATGGATGGAGGGTATCTCAACATAACATACTCCATAAGGTACATTTCCTCAAAAAACAAGGACACCATTTCCAGCTACAGAGGCACAAAAGATAGCCACATGCTTCTGGAGAGTCTCTCTTCCATACTTTTTAGAGATTTCAAGACAAACTGGAATTCACAGAGGACATAGAAGAAACATTATGATTCGATGTTACAAACACTAAGAGTGCTAGTTCGCTAGAACTGCCACTGGTACTCTTCACAGGTATCTATTTTTATTTATACTTCAATTATTTTTTACCTTCTATTTGAATTTTAATGTAAATTCCATCTTTTATTACTTCCTTATTCTTTCTAGGTAGTAGCTATTTTATCTTCCATGTTTTAACCAAGTTAAAACCTTTTCTTAGTATCTAAGGCTACATGACACAATCTTTCCCCAACTAGAAATAATTTGAAACCCGATCCAACAACCCTGCTCCAATATTGCAACTCTAAATGTCACTTGATCTGAATCCAAACACTTTTCACTTTTGATTTTTCCTAGGTGTCTTCTCTTCTTCTTGTTCCAGTTGACCTTAGCTATAACTCTTCCTTGGAATTTAAATTCCACAATAGACTATCTGTCCCAAGCTAGGTTATAGATGATATGTCCCAAGCCATTGGAGAGTTCATCACAATAGATATTTGATTCTATTGTGAATGCACAAGTTTATGGTCTATATGCAGTCAATGAGAATCTACAACCCCATTGTGTGTCCTCATTAGTGGCATAACTTGAAAAAGTGGGGGTAAGATACTTCCGTGTGTATTGTAGGTCTGCAGTTGATCCCTAGAAGAAAATGTTTGAGCTTGAATGAACATAAGAATGGAGAACTTATTTTGTCCATGTCAAGGAACATAACCCACCATCAAAATAATCAAGGTTATGAGTTACTATCAAAGTAATTTAAAAGACAAATAAAAATGAAGGACAGGTGCACCATACCCTAATTCAATATGAGAAACTAGAGAAGTATTCTAGCTCCTCAATATTCGAATGGCATACACCTTGAAGTGAAAAACAACCAGAGGTGCAAGATAATTCATAGATAAGGTGGAATAATGAAAAATAATTCAAATATATTGCATCTTATCGCTCCCTGCTTACCAAAATAGGAGCAGTGCCAACCAAATGAATAATCATTGATGGTGAATTGACACGGGGCCACTTTGCACAAGCAATCAAATATTTATTGGATTCAAACATGATATGCTATCAAACAACACAGCATAATTTTATGCTTCCTGTCAAAGTATAAAACTATTTATAATTGTTACATGCTATATTTTTAATACCCTTTCCAAGTAGCATCTCATAGCCTATTTTAAGAAACTTTTATGTAACAACTTTTTGCTATAACTTATACTATGAGTTCTTTTTTCCCTCTAGCTATTACTTATTCTGCAATATTGGGAAGTGCCATCTGAAACTTAGCCACGTTGTAGGGGGGAAGAAGAGATGGAAGAACATGTGGCCTTGTCTTGTGACGTGTGCATACTAAAAACCAGTTGATGATGTTTTAAAGGCTACTTTACTACACCTAATTGAAGTTAGACATGATAAAAAATATCAAGTTAGTTTTGTTAAATTATGTCTAATGGGTTAGATTGGTAGCTTACCTTGAGGTACATAAAGTCCCCTGCAATTTATACCCCAACTAAAAGTATCCAAGAAGTGATGATGCATCAGGGTTGCAAGATTTTAAAGAATCTGATATGATAAACTGACTTGGCATGGTTCTTTTTGTGTTAACTTTGAAACAACACTTAGAAAAATTACTCCTAACAGTTTTCAAGCTATGCATTTAAATGTTTACTTAGCCTCTATTATGGCATTGCTCAAATTATATGTAAATTCTTGTTACTCAGTTCATCATAATCTAATATTTAAGCATAATGAATATAATGTTGGTGTTAGCCTTGAGAAGTATGCCTTATGTTAGATGTGGTTGAGAAAGAGAATTTCTTTGGCAACATAGCCTATTATATTCGTAAGTTATAATTGAATCAGGGGAATCCACAGAGAAGCTTTAAACTAAAATGAATTTTTTGTTGGTGCTCATCCTTAATCAAATTGTGCAAGTGAGCTTGCATACATGAATGCTTATACTACATTTTAAAGAAATAGTCACTTGTTTTGTTGTTGTAGTATATTTTCATTTATTTTGAGTATTGTAGCTTATTCAAGCTTATGAATTTATTTCTAAATGCTTATTTTCGGATCAAAATTTGTTGTTTGTCTTTTTTTCATCTCCTTTGAATCATAAAGAATGGTGCAGAAGTGGGAATTGTCCATTGAAGTGTCTTTTTACCCAAACCCTGGTCAAGCGGTGATTACATATGTCCTTCACAATAAAGCATTAAATCATATCCTACAAAGTCAAGGAGAAGTTTATGGAAGGACTACCAATAATTAAGCATACTATATTTCCCTTGTTGAAGGGTTGAAAACAACGAAAAAACATGGTGCCAATGATACTTTTTTCTTCACCAACTCGGAACTGATATGAAACCATATGATAGGAATTTATCAAGTTTGAAAAGACAATCTAAATATTCTTCATAGAGAAGCAAGAATTGTTGTTTCTTAGTTCCACTCTTTTACAATAAATTACCATGTGGATATAAAGAGGATGTTTAGTGATCTAATATCTGGAGCAGTGTCAACTGTAGGTGGGGGTGTCAAAAATGACTTGGTATCAATATATACTCCAAACCCTCGGGGCATTGTCCATTGAAGTGTCTTGTTACCCAAACCTTGTTCAATCAGTGATTACATGTGTTCTTCACAATAAAGTATTAAATCATGTCCTGCAAAGTCAGAGAGAATTTTATGGGAGGACTACCGATAATGAATCATACTATATTTCCCTTGTTGAAGGGCTAAAAAGCAACCAAAAAACATGGTGCCAATGATATTGTTGTCTTCACCAACTCGAAACTGATATGCAACCAAATGAAAGGAATTTATCAAGTTCGAAAAGACAATCTAAAACTTCTTCATAGAGAAGAAGGAATTGTTCTTGCTCAATTCCACTCTTTTACAATAAATTACCATGTGGATATAAAGAGGATGTCCAGTGATCTAGTATCTGGAGCAGTGTCAACTATAAGTGGGGGTGTCAAAAATGACTTGGTATCAACATCTACTCCAACAAAAGTCATTCATGGACATCGATATAGATCCCCAATGTGTGGTTTTTTTCTTGTTATGATTTTTGTTGTCTTTCATTGCATGGTTGGTTACCAGTACTTATTGTCGAGAAGATACCTAAATGATTAGAAGTATTCCATTTCTGTTGGAAAAGTAGCAAATTAAGGTTGCAAGTCTAGTTGAAAATTATAGGGTTTTGAGGTTTTGTGCAAGAGATCAATGTTTTTGAATTAGTTTCATGACATGTCCTTTGAGTAAACAGTGAAGTAAGGTGTGATCCATGTTGATTGTTCTTTGTGCAAGGTTCTATGTGTATGTTGTGAGAAATCTCACATGTATAACAATTTTGAGACAAAGGTGGTTAATGAGGCATTATTGTAACACAAATTTTGCTAATATAGATGCTTCTTTAAGTTGCAAGTCCTTGAGTTGATGTGATTGCCTATTATTATTTCTTTGGCACTCTGTATAAATGCACTTTTAAGAGTCCTTCAATGTTTTGTTTAATATTAGTGTGTAACTTTGTATTGGTCTGACCTGAATTTGATTGTGGAATTGCCCATTCTAATTTTTGGTTGCTCATTCCAATTATGACACCATTTTCTTACCAATTTATGGTTCAAAGGAGTATTCATATATAATTCCATGTTTTTTCATCAAGTATCTATATTTTCACCTTGATTTGGGAGGTTCACATTTACTGTTTGCAAAATTTTATTATCATAGTGTTGACAGATAGTTGGCTTAGGTTGATGGACATTTGGTATGGATTGTCGGTTGTCATTGATGTCAACCATTGGAGAGTGACATTGTATATTGATATCAACCCTTAGCGATTTATGTCAACCCTTGGAGAAAGTCCAGTAGCGAATTCTGGTAGCACAAAGGTTTGGGTAATTGACCCAATTTTTTTTTATGTATAATGGTATGAGTTTTAATATATTTGAAGGTAATACTATTCTAGTTAGGTATTACATTTCATGCCATTTCTGGTGGTATGTGGAACATCACATAACTCCTCATGGTTAGAGAGTTATGGCCATGTGAAGTTGGAAAACCCAGGTTTGGGTAATGGACACAAGTTTGTTTGATGTATAATGGTATGAGTTTTGATATATTTTCAGGTAATAATATTCTATATGGATAGTATATGTCATTCCATTTCTGGTGGTATCTGGAACATCACATAACTCTTCACGGTTTGAGAGTTATGGCCTTACGAATTTGGAAAACCCTCATGAGTCATCTAGAAGCCCCTAAAGGTCAAAGTAGTCAAAGTGGTTTAAGATATTTTTAGAAGGCAAATAATAAAGTGAAGTGATGAGTGTACTATAATTCAAAGTGACTACAAAATAAATTATTTCAATAATAAAGTTAATGGAGAAATTACTAATTTTACAAGTGGTTAGAAGTGGGTTAGCCCTAAAATAAGGAAACTGGTTTAAGATCGTTAGAAGGTAACCCCTTGAGGTAAAGTAAAGTGATGAGTGTACTATAAGTCAAAGTGGATACAAAATAAATTATTTAAATATTAAATTTAATGGATAAATTACTAATTGGAAAAGTGGTTAGAAGTTAGTTAACCCTAAAATAAGGAAAGTGGGTTAAGATGGTTAAAAGGTAACCCCTTGAGGAAGCTACATGAAAGTATAAATAAGAGGCAAGGCTCTCTCATTTTATATCACACTTGAGAAATTTGAATATCTACAGGTGAATGAGGTAAACAAAGGATATCTAAACTGAATTTCAGAGAGAAGTTGAAGTAAAGAAGGTTGAAATTCAAGGGAGGATAAATTATTTTGATAATTGTTTCTAAGATATGTTATTTACAGGTCATCTCACCATTTTCACAATAATTTTTTTTTCTAGAATGATTCATATTGTGAAATTGATAGGCCATTGAGAAAACATATCCAAGTACCTGTGGTACGAATTTCATCTTGTGGGTCGTTGTATTTTTGGAGTTACACTCCATGGAAAATAGGGTTTGTGGCTAGTCCTAAAACTAGTCTAAAACATGTGTTTTGGGTAAAAAAGTCATAACGTCTTCATAACAGATCCAAATTAAGTAAGACCAAAAGTGTTGGTTATAGCACAGTCTGTAGCATTTTTTGTAAAATTTTCAGATCCATAAAACAAATATTCCATTCGAGGCACGCTCTACAAGTTCGCTCTCTAGAATAAGCTAGAATTCAACAAGGTATGTCATTTTTGCTATAACTCATTTTATGAGAGGTTCCAAGTAGTGACACCTGGAGGAATTTCATAAAAAATATTGAAGAACATTGTGTACCATTTTCATATCTTTATTCATTACAAGTACATAGTTATGATTATTTCAAGTTAGGGTTGTTGACTAATCCAAAACTAGTCATGTGAGACTAAAGAAAAGTTTGATGAAAATGTTAGTCTCTTCTTGTTAAAGTTAAGGAAGGTTTGCAGGTATGTGATCATATACACTAGGTCTATTACAGAGTTGCAAATCTGATTTGGAAGATGAAATTGATGAGGGCTTTTGGTTGAAGTACATGTTGGGTACATGGTTGAGACAAGTAGTTGATGAGTTGGCACATACATGAGGTGTATAGTTGATGATGTTGGTACATAGTGATGAGTCATAGTTGATGATTAGTTGATACATGATTTGTACATACTTAGTACATGGTTAGAGACACTTGTTAGTATTATTTTCGACACATGGTTTATGGATGATGTAGCATACTTGTATTGGTATATTATTAGAAGCACATATTGATCTTGGTGATGATTATGATTTGTTGTGTTATGATTGGTTGATGCACATATTTGAGAGTTGTCTTGGTGATTGATCTTGGTGAATATATCTGATTTGTTTGATAAGATTGATGAGACAGGTTGTTGTGATAGGTTGTTTGGATAGGTTGTTGTGACATGTTATTTGTACAGCTTCGGTACATGGTTGATGTACTTGTTCATGATACAGGTTGAGGTACAAGTTGGTGCATGGTTAATGCACTTGTTTATGGTACAGGTTGACTACAAGTTGCTTGGTACAGGTTGGTGCATGGTTGATGCACTTGTTTATGGTACAGGTTGATTACAGGTTGAGGTACAGTTTGATGCATGGTTGATGCATGGTTCAGGTTATTGGTACAGGTTGTTTGGTTCAGGTTGATTGGTACAGGTTTACAATAGTATATATCACAGTGATAGTGTGACAGTGGTTCCATCATTCTACTTCTACGTCAATGAGGTTGGACGGGGCAAGGAAAAGTGGTTGTAGCCACCTTCCATTTGTAGCTGGAGAACATAGGGGGTTGTATCCTCCTTCTAGATGTAGCTAGAGAATTGGGGAGTTGGATATTCCTTCAAGTTATATCCTAAGAAACTAGGGGGTTGGAGTCTCCTTCCAGTTGCAACTGAAAAGCAAAGGAAGTTGGTGCTTCCAATGAATGTAATTCTTAAAGACATATAATAAAAATAATTATGTGGTTTTGTCCCACTTTCGGTTTCCACGTAAGACACTGATGTATTGTGTATGTGTGCGATTCCTCATTTTTTCATTGTTTATTTAATCTGCAACTATTGGATGATAATGCTACATTGATATAACACTTGCATTTTATGGTGAAAAAGGATTAAATTGCTCTATTACTAATTCACCCCCCCTCTCAATAATCCAACGATTGGTATCAGAGCAGGTTCCTTCAGGAAACAATTTAACCACTGGAAGGAGATCATGGATTATTCTGAGAATGGAGTACCAATGTTTGATGGTCAGAATGGTTTTAAGTATGAGATGTGGAGCATAAGGACGAAAGTATTTTTACAGGCACAAGGACATTATATTTGGCTATTAGTTGTTACAGGATATGATAGTTCAAAAAGGGCAAAGACTGCAGCCAAGGATGAATTGAAGAAGAATAAGAAAATAGTAATGGATTTCATCTGGGAAGGATTACCTAATCCGGTAAGAGAAAAGGTTGGTAAATTTCCATCAGCCAAAGAACTTTGGGATAAGTTACATGACATATATTCTTCACCCATCGTAGATTTAGAAAATGCCAAAGAATATGCAGATACAAAACAAGAAGAAAGATGTTCATCATGGCAAACAGATTCATAAGAGGAAGAGCATGAAGAAGCAGAAGTTGATTATAGGGAAAAATTGATCAGTGAAATTGAATATCTAAAGAAATAAAGAGAAGAAAACAAGCCATCAAAGAAATAATTGATGAAGCAAAAGGATAGTGTTCAATGTTCCGAAAAAGATCAGAAGGTCATCAAGAATTTAAGAGCTCAACTAGAAGAGGCTAGAAGAATTGAAGAAACTCTAGAATATAAAAAAAAATGTTTAGAAGCCAACATAGCAGCACAAACAGAAGAATTAGAAAAGAGAGAAAATATATTGATGGATCATCTCAAGGAAAGAACCAATGACTTAAACCATATTGAGGAAGAGTTTGGTCAAGAAGAGAGAAGACTGGAAGAAGAAATAATTACATTTAAAATTCAACTTGAAGAAGCAAAGAGAACAGAAGAGGTCATGAAGTCTCAGATAATGAAGAAAGAAGAAGAGGTTGAGAATATTGAAGAATAAGTTGTCACAATAAGATTCAAAATCATCAAGCTCAACAAGAACGTTGAAGAGACATAAACATCCACATCAGTTGTAGAGAATGAAGAGAAACACTCTACGTTGCTAGAAAAGAAAAATGAAGAAAATAGAAAGAGTTATGCAGAAGTACTCAAAGGAATGAATCATGGTCAACCAGAATCTAAGAAAACTAATAAAGATACATCTTCAAGAAGACCTCCATGTTCAAGCCACAAAGAAGCTTCAATCATGATCATGATCAATGAAGGCAGAAATTCAAAAGGTCTACACCACAAAGAATATCATTCACTCCCAGGTATGCAAATTTGTTTTATGGTCATTGTTTTTATTATACTAACTTTGGATATAAGGTTGCAGATTTCAGGGATTATAAAAGAAATATTTAAGCAAGAAATGCCTATGTGGCCCCATGTAATATTGAATGTTACAAATGTTATAACTATGGACACATAGCTCGTGATTGTAGAAGCATGATCGATACTTCCATGAAAGGGAAAACTGATATCAGATATAATAAAGTATGGATAAGAAAACATGAAGACCATGTGAACAAAGACCAGGTCCAAGAGATCGCAAGATTGGAAATAAAACGAGATGAAGAAAAATCTACATAGAAAAAGAAGGATGTCAGATATAGAAAGGTTTGGAAAATAAATTAAAAAAAAAAGACAAGTAAATAAGGAACAAGTTCAAGATATTGTACTTTCAGGTATTGTAGTCAAATATGAATCCATAGACATAAAGAAATAAGTCAGAGCTCAGAGAGATGATGAATCTACTAATGAATATGATGATGAATACACATCAGAGCAAGAATTGTTCTGAGCCATCCGGCTTAGAGACTCCTAGATAATATGAATATTAGACAGGGGGAGTCTATGCGATAGCTGTGATAGACCAAAGAACCATCCTTCGAGCATCTTGCAAAGTTTTAGAAGACATATCCAGAGAAGTCACTTAGCAGAAGTACAGTTTGATAGATTAATTAAGACTTCATGATAGTATAGTGATAAATGGGTCAGCATTATGGACAATTGCTCAAGTAGAGTCTTGGATAGTATGGACAGAGATGGATTTGTAAGAATACTTAGCAGGTTTGGATAGATATATGAAAGTGGACGACAACATGGATTCATAGATTGGTTCAAAGAGTGGTTTATAGAAAAAGGAACATTATCATAATGGATGATAATTACATAGGAAATGGCTCGAACAATGCTAATGGATTCCAAATTGACAGATATTTTTTGGATAGATGCAGTGCATAAAACAGTTCACATTCAAAACAAAGTAATGCTCATAAACAACAATGAAAAAACTCCCTACGAACTATGGAAAGGAAGCGCAAACAACAACCTCTACATCAAGGTAACTCAAGGTAGTATTTTATTAATTGAAATTTATATTGATGATATTGTTTTTGGAAGTACTAATGACAGGTTAAGCCAGAAATTTGAAAAAGATATGCAGAATGAATTTGAAATGTCATTACTTGGAGAACTATCCTTCTTTCTAGGTCTTCATATATGTCAAAGCAACCAAGGAATTTTTATTTCTCAAACTAAGTATATCAGAGAAATGCTAAAGAGGTTCAAAATGAAAGATTGCAAACTAGTTACCACTCCTATGCAAACCAGTTGCAAGTTAAGCAAAGATGATGATTCAAAGTCTACAGACCAGAGGAAATACAGGTCAATGATTGGTAGCTTACTATACGTGAAAACATTGAGACCGGATGTAATGCAGGTAGTTGGACAGATGGCATGATTTCAAGGAGCACCAAATGAATCATATGTATTAGCATTGAAGAGGGCTTTCAAATATCTCAAAGGAACATAAGAGTTTGGATTATGGTATCCAAAAGGAAAGGATATATCACTTATTGCCTACACAGATGAAGTTTGGGAAGGTTGCATTGATGACCGACAAAGCGTCAGTGGAACAATGTTCTACTTGGGTGAGTATTTAGTATCATGGCTAAGAAAGAAACAATCATCAGTATATTTATCTATAGTTGAGGTAGAGTATATTGCAGCAGCAGCATGTTGTACATAGGTTCTATGGATGAAACAAACTCTGACAGATATACAGGTTGAGTATGATGAGTCCATTCCAATATATTATGATAATCCAAGCGCCATCAGTATCTCAAAGAACCCGGTGATTCACTCCAAAACGAAGCACATTCCAATCAAGTATCACTTTCTATGAGAACAAGTTGAAGAGACGAAAATCAGAGTTGAATATGTGGGCACAAAAAAACAAGTGGCAGACATATTTACAAAACCGTTTCCACAAGAATCCTTTGAGTATCTTCACCAGAGACTCGGAGTAATTTCTAATCCAAAATGAATGCTTTTGAATGCTTATCTTATATGTATTATATTTACATGAGGAATAACCATAAAGAGGAAAGTTCAGATTGGGAGATCAGTTTCAAGAAGAGCTTAGTCAGGGGGAGTATCCCTGAGGAGAGTTCAGTTATGAGGGCGTTTTAATATATTTGAAGGTAATACTATTATATATGGGTAGTACATGTCATGCAATTTCCGGTGGTATGTGGAACATCACATAACTCCTCACGGTTAGAGAGTTATGGCCATGTGAAGTTGGAAAACCCAGGTTTGGGTAATGGACCCAAGTTTGTTTGATGCATAATGGTATGAGTTTTGATATATTTCCAGGTAAGACTATTATATATGGATATTACATGTCATTCCATTTTTGGTTGTATGTGGATGGTCACATACATAAATCTTCACGGTTTGAGAGTTATGGCCTTACGAATTTGGAAAACCCTCATGAGTCATCTAGAAGCCCCAAAAGGTCAATGTAGTCAAAGTGGTTTAAGAGTTTTTTAGAAGGTAAATAATAAAGTGAAGTGATGAGTGTACTATAATTCAAAGTGAATACAAAATAAATTATTTAAATAATAAATTTAATGGAGAAATTACTAAGTTGACAAATGGTTAGAAGTGGGTTAGACCTAAAATAAGGAAAGTGGTTTAAAATGGTTAAAAGGTAACCCCTTGACGTAAAGTAAAGTGATGAGTGTACTATAAGTCAAAGTGGATACAAAATAAATTATTTAAATAATAAAATTAATGGATAAATTACTAATTGGAAAAGTGGTTAGAAGTTGGTTAACCCTAAAATAAGGAAAGTGGTTTAAGATGGTTAAAAGGTAACCCCTTGAGGAAGCTACATGAAAGTATAAATAAGAGGCAAGGCTCTCTCATTTTATATCACACTTGAGAATAGTGAATATCTATAGGTGATCGAGGTAACCAAAGAATATCTAAGATGAATTTCAGAGAGAAGGTGAAGTAAAAAAGGCTGAAATTCAAGGGAGGATAAATTCTTTTGATGATGCTTTCTAAGGGTTATTTACAGGTCATCTCACCATTTTGACATTAACGTTTTTTATAGAACGATTTAGACTATGAAATTGATAGTCCATTGAGAAAACATATCCAAGTAGTTGTGGTACGAATTTTCACTTGTGGGTCGTTGTAGTTTTGGAGTTACACTCCGTGGAAAATAGGGTTTGTGGCTAATCCGAAAAACTAGTCTAAAACATGTGTTTCGGGTAAAAATGTCATAAATTATTCATAACATATCCAAATTAAGTAAGAAAAAAAGTGTTGGTTAGAGTACAGTCTATAATATTCTGTGTAAAATTTGTAGATCCATACACAAAATATTCCATGCAAGGCACGCTCTACAAGTTCGCTCTCTATAATAAGTTAGAATTCAACAAGGTATGACATTTTTGCTATAACTCCTTTTCTGAGAGGTTCCAAGTAGTAAAACCTGGAGGAACTACATAAAACACACTGAAGAACATTTTGTACTATTTTCGGATATTTATTCATTACAGGTACATATTTATGATTATTTCAAGTTAGGGTTGTTGACTAATCCAAAACTAGTCATGTGAGGCTAAAGAAAAGTTTGATGAAAATGCTAGTCTCTTGTTGTTAAAGTTAAGGAAGGTTTGTAGGTATGTGATCATATACACCAGGTATATTATAGAGTTACAAATCAAATTTGGATGATGAAATTGATGAGGGATTTTGGTTGAAGTACATGTTGCGTACATGGTTGAGACAAGTAGTTGATGAGTTGGCACATACATGAGGTGTATAGTTGATGATGTTGGTACATATTAATGAGTCATAGTTGATACATGATTTGTACATACTTGGTACATGGTTAGAGACACTTGTTAGTATTATTGTTGACACATGGTTTATGGATGATGTAGCATACTTGTACTGGTATATTATTAGAAGCACATATTGATCTTGGCGATGATTATGAGTTGTTGTGTTATGCTTGGTTGATGCACATCTTTGAGAGTTGTCTTGGTGATTGATCTTGGTGAGTATATCTGATTTTTTTGATAAGATTGATGAGACATGTTGTTGTGATAGGTTGTTTGGACAGGTTGTTGTGACATGTTATTTGTACAGGTTTGCTACATGGTTGATGCACTTGTTCATGGTACAGGTTGAGGTACAGGTTGGTGCATGGTTAATGCACTTGTTTATGGTACATGATGACTATAGGTTTTTTGGTATAGGTTGGTGCATGATTTATGCACTTTTTTATGGTACAGGTTGATTATAGGTTGAGGTACAGGTTGATGCATGGTTGATGCATGGTTCAGGTTATTGGTACAAGTTTTTTGGTTCAGGTTGATTGGTACAGGTTTAAAATAGCATATATCACAGTGATACTGTGACAGTGGTTCCATCATTCTACTTCTATATCAAGGAGGTTGGACGAGGCAAGGACAGGTGGTTGTAGCCACCTTCCGGTTGTATCCGGAGAACATAGGGGGTTGTAGTCTCCTTCTAGTTGTAGCTAGAGAATTGGGGAGTTGGAGCTTCGTTCAGGTTGTAGCCTGAGAAACTAGGGGGTTGGAGCCTCTTTCCAGTTGCAGCTGGAAAACAAAGGAAGTTGGTGTTTCCAATGAATGTAATTCTTAAAGACATATAAGAAAAAACATTTTGCGATTTTCTCCCGCTTTGGGTTTCCACATAAAACATTGGTGTAATGTGTATGTGTGTGATTTCTCATTTGTTCATTGTTTGTTTACTCTACAACTATTGGATGATAATGCTACATTGATATAAAACTTGCATTTTATGGTGAAAAATGATTAAATTTCTCTATTATTGATTCACCCCCCCTCTTAGTAATCCAACAATTGGTATCAGAGTAGGTTCCTTCAAGAAACAATTTAACCACTGGAAGGATATCATGGATTATTTTGAGAATGGAGTACCAATGTTTAATGGTTAGAATGGTTTTAAGTATGATATGTGGAGCATAAGGAAAAAAGTATTTTTACAGTCACATGGACATTATATTTGGCTATCAGTTGTTACAGGATATGATAGTTCAAAAAAGGCAAAGACTGCAGCCAATAATGAATTGAAGAAGAATAACAAAATAGCAATGGATTTCATCTGGGAAGGATTACCTAATCTGGTAAGAGAAAATGTTGGTAAATTTTCATCAACCAAAGAACTTTGGGATAAGTTACATGACATATATTCTTCACCCATCACAGATTCATAAAATGCCAAAGATGACGCAGATACAGAACAAGAAGAAAGAGGCTCATCATGTCAGACAGATTCAGAAGAGGAAGAGTATGAAGAAGCATAAGTTGATTACAGAGAAAAATTGATAAGTGCAATTGAATATCTAAAGAAAGAAAGAGAATAAAACAAGTCATCCAAGAAAGAATTGATGAAAAAAAGGAAAGTGTTCAAGGTTCCAAAAAATATTAGAAGGTCGTCAAGAATTTAAGACCTCAACTAGAAGAGGCCAGAAGAATTGAAGAAACTCTAGAATATCAAAAGAAATAATTAAAATCCAACATAGAAACACAAAAGGAAGAATCAGAAAAGAGAGAAAATATATTGATGGATCATCTCAAGTAAATAATCAATGATTTAAACCAACTTGAGGAAGAGTTTGGTCAAGAAGAGAGAAGACTGGAAGAAGAATTAATCACATTGAAAATTCAACTTGAAGAAGCAAAGAGAACAAAAGAGGTCATGAAGTCTCAGATAATGAAGAAAGAAGAAAAGGTTGAGAATATTGAAGAAGAAGTTGTCACACTAAGATTCAAAATTGTCAAGCTCAACAAGAACGTTGAAGAGACATAAACATCCACATCAGTTGTAGAGAATGAAGAGACACACTCTACTTTGTTAGAAAAGAAGAATGAAGAAAATAGAAAAAGTTATGCAGAAGTAATCAAAGGAATGAATCATGGTCAACCAGAATCTAAGAAAACTAATAAAGATACATCTTCAAGAAGACCATCCATGTTCAAACCACAAAGAAGCTTCAATCATGATCATGATCAGTCAAGGGAAAAATTCAGAAGGACTACACCACAAAGAAGATCATTCACTCCCAGGTATGCAAATTTATTTTATGGTCATTGTTTTTATTGTACTAACTTTGGACATAAGGTTGCAAATTGCAGGTATTATAAAAGAAATGTTCAAGCAATACATGCCTATGTGGCCCCACGTAACATTGAATGTTACAAATTTCATAACTATGGACACATAGCTCGTAATTGTAGAAGCATGATCGATACTTCCATGAAAGAGAACACTAATATCAGATATAAGAAAGTATGGATAAGAAAACAAGAAGAACAGGTGAACAAATACCAGGTCCCATAGATCGCAAGATTAGAAATAAAATGAGATGAAGAAAAATCTATAGAGAAAAAAAAGTATGTCGGGTATAGAAAGGTTTGGAAAATAAACGAAAGAAAAGAAGGACAAGTAAATAAGGAACAGGTTTAAGATATTGTACTTTTAGGTATTGTAGTGAAAGATGAATGCAAGACAGAAAGAAACAAGTGAGAGCTCAAAGAGATGATGAATATACCAATGAAGATGATGATGAATACACATCAGACCAGGAATTCTTCTGGGCCATCCAGCTTAGAGACTCCCAGGTACTATGAATATTAGATAGGGGGAGTCTATGCGATAGCTGTGACAGACCAAAGAACCACCCTTTGAGCAGCTTGCATAGTTTGAGAAGACAGATCCAGAGCAGCCATTTAGAAGAAGTACAGTTTGATAGATTAATCAAGACTTCATGATAGTATAGTGATAAATGGGTCAGCATTATGGACAATTGTGCAAGTAGAGTCTTGGACAATATGGACAGAGATGGATTTGTAAGAATACTTAGCAAGTTTGGACAGATATATGAAAGTGGACGACAACATGGATTCATAGATTGGTTCAGAGAGTGGTTCAGAGACAAAGGAACATTATCATAACAGATGATAATTACATAGGAAATGGCTCGAACAATGCTAATGGGTTCCAAATTCACAGATATTTTTTGGACACATGCAGTGCATATAACAGTTCACATTCAAAACAGAGTAATGCTCAGAAACAACAATAGCTCCACTCCCATCAAAGGAAGGAACTCAGGAAGAGTATGATTGTGTGGTGGCAGGTGAGGGCATATCCGGACTGAGCACCGCTCAGGCTATGTTGAACAAGCATGCTTCCATTGTCAACAATTTCCTGGTGACAGAGGCCAATGAACGCGTTGGGGGTAATATCATCTGATTGGAGAAGGATAATAATTGGCATTCTGAAACCATGGATCAAGGAATGAAGTTAGTTGGTGAAGGTAAAACCAATCATAAGAAAGACACATACTTATTCAAAAGACAAGATAGATTCATTGAGGCACTTCCACACGTGAAAACAATGGAAAAATCAAATGTTGATCCTGCAAAATTTCACTGGAGTTGCATTATGCCACCAAAAAAATAATAATGAATACACAAAGAGTGGAAGAATATCAGTAAAATGATGAAATATAGTTGCTATAACATTTTAAAAACTAGCAAGAAAAGTTGGAAGACTTGAAGTTTGATTTTTAAATGCAAATACATTGTTACAACAATTTTGTAACACAGACACACTTTTTTCATTAACCACACTACAAAATTGTTGTAGCTTATAGCTTGTCCAGATTTTTCTTAATCCCATCTAATCAAGCATCTAATTGAACTCAATCTTCACCAAATCGAGTGTCATTATTATTATGAATTATTAATTATCGCGATAAAATAAGAATTAATTAAATATTAAGTGAATTTCAAAAAATGAAATGTAAACCTCTTTTAAAAAATATCAAGTTAAAATGCATTTATGTTAGGTATATATATATTAATACTTATAGGTTAGGTCTAGAAGTAATTTCCCCATTCATATTGAATTCTAACAAATAATATGTTAAATTATTAATTAACATATTTTTCCAATATATATATGAATGATATCTTTTTAATTTTTTATTATAAAATATAAATATTACACTATTTTTAAAACACATCTTCATAAAAACACATCTCACTTTATAAAATAAAATTCACGTCTATTCTATCCTACAATTAAATTTTAATATTAAAAAATAAATAAAACTTAATCAATTCATTTTCCAATATGAATATTCATTACTCANGAAACTTTGAGATTATCTAGCGGGAATCCATTAAACGCCTTATTCCATTCTCGAGCGGGAATCCATTAACTCATTACTCCAAAAAAGATGGGAGTTAATGGATTGTTTTTTATTATTATTAAATTCATAATGCTTTTGATTATTATAGAATCTATATTAGCACAATCGCATAATTGTGGTTGATCAACGTCTAAAGGCTGATAAGATGAAAAAAATATTTAAAAGAATATATTAAATTGTATTATTGATTAACAAATAAACGGTTGTGCTTCATTTATCTGGTGTTAATATTTTAATTTTTGTTAATCACGTAGCTGGCAATCAGTTAGCTATCAAAGTAATTTTTAAATATGATTAGGTAAATGTAAAAAAGTAAACACATAAACGGATGTCTTTATAATAGCTAGGAAGTTAATGATTGAAATCACAGCCATTTATTTTNGAAACTTTGAGATTATCTAGCGGGAATCCATTAAACGCCTTATTCCATTCTCGAGCGGGAATCCATTAACTCATTACTCCAAAAAAGATGGGAGTTAATGGATTGTTTTTTATTATTATTAAATTCATAATGCTTTTGATTATTATAGAATCTATATTAGCACAATCGCATAATTGTGGTTGATCAACGTCTAAAGGCTGATAAGATGAAAAAAATATTTAAAAGAATATATTAAATTGTATTATTGATTAACAAATAAACGGTTGTGCTTCATTTATCTGGTGTTAATATTTTAATTTTTGTTAATCACGTAGCTGGCAATCAGTTAGCTATCAAAGTAATTTTTAAATATGATTAGGTAAATGTAAAAAAGTAAACACATAAACGGATGTCTTTATAATAGCTAGGAAGTTAATGATTGAAATCACAGCCATTTATTTTGTGTGACTACTAAGAATATTCCAGCCATATTTAATCATGTCCATAGAAAACTTCTTAAGCACTAAACCCCTATTAAATCTGCCCATTATCAATACGTATACGCCTTTCGGCATAAATATGTTTTGAAGAAAGCATAACTGCTTTTGAGTATTATAGAATCTATATTATGTTTTGAAGAAAGCATAACGTTTTCATTTTTTTAAGGTAAGGTAAAGGACTTGGTGAAAGTTTGGCGTTTGTGCAGAGACAATTCATTTTTTTAAGGTAAGGTAAAGGGCTTGTGAAAGTTTGGCACTTGTGCAGAGACAATTTTTTATATCTTTTATTGATTTTTATAAAATCATTAATATGGTTTTGAAGAAAGCATGAATGTAAGTTTTGATTCTTTAAAGAAGGTATGGTAAAGAGTTTGGTGAAAAGTTAGGGACAAATGTATGAATAAATTTTAATATATTTCAAGGTATACATATGTACATTTTTCTTTTTCACAATTAATTTGGGAAAAAATCATATTTGAAAGTGTGAATTTGTATTTAAAGTTGGAAGTTTTAATTTTCTTATAAATAATAGCAGACTTATTTTCAAAATCATTTTGATTGGGGAAATCAACAATCCGACTGCTACCACTATAACCCCAAGTATGTCAAGGCGTCCCCTCACTAGGCACATAAGGCCAGTGGAGGTTTCGAACTGGTGACTTCACATAAAAGAGTTCCTTAACAGTACACTCCATCATCGACTATTATACACCCTGGGGGATGAAAATCATAATATTAATAGTGCATTAATTTTTTAATAAAAAACTGAAACTAAAAATTTGTTATGTACTTATATTTGGCAAGAGAGAAATTTTTCTCCTGTTCCTTTAGGGATTATCAGATTACTCCAGGTCGTGTGTTTTTTCTTGAAAAATGGTGATGAGTCGGCACGGATTTGCAGATAGCAACTAGTGATAACTATGGAAGTCAACCCCCATTTGCAAATAGCATCCAGTGATAATTGTGGGAGTCAACCAACATTTGCATATAGCAACCAGTGATAACTATGGGAGTCAGCCAACATTTGCAGATAGCAACCAATAATGAGTGTCCCCACTATCAATTGACATTCTGAGTTATGATAGGTTTTCCCACTATAATTTTATAGGCGACATTTACATGGGATATTTAAATATCTAAGTTAAAGTGAAACAAAGTTGGTGTAACCTCAAACCCCAAATGATTTTGGTTGCTTGGCCTTATTTACACATCTCATACTGCTTCATTCTCTCTTTCTAGATGTGTTTAGACACAATCAAAGTTATTTGTAATGGGATGATTAAAAAAAACTGAGATAACTACCGCAAGGTATGAATTTTCCTTGACATTATAATTGTAGACTCACCTCTCAGTAACAAAGGATTGTATTCAAATCCTACCTATGTGCTTTGAAATTTCAAAAAATATGTGTTTATTCAGAACACTTACTCACACTTGAAGAAGGGTAAGTTATCTTTCAACTATGAGAGTTTATAATCCAAATATCACCGAGTGCACTATGTTATTGTTCATTTATTTAGAATTGCACTATGTTACCCTTCATTTATTGAGAATGTGGTTTTTGATAAATGATCAAATAAATAATAAAATATAGTATATAACATTAACATGGTTGTTTATGTGCTTTTGTAAATGTAGATCATAGAATGTTCTTACCAATTTAGCATACAATAATTTAAGTGGTTTACTTCTAAAAGAAGGACCTTTGAATTTTCAGAAAGATATGTTTTCAAAAAAACATTGGCATTGCCATGAATAAGGATGGAAATGAAGCTCATTCCATGGTAGTCCATAAACTTAAGTTTTGATAATTATGATATTAAACATATACAAAATGTATAAGGTAAAACATAAACAACCATAACTCTCAAAACTGTTTTTCTGTTGTGATTTTCATTACAACCTACATACACATAGTTATATCATATGACTCTAATGGAGATAATCTGATCATTTATCCCCCCAAACAAACAATACATAGTGTCAACAAAGAACTTTGTTGTATAATATGTTTCTATTACAAAGTTTTTACAACAAATAATGAATACATTACTCTTTGGACTTTTTAGAGAGCTCCATCTCGAACCACTGCTACT